>MDKI01051347.1:0-19719 GCA_005239505.1 Nicotiana paniculata | reverse complement strand
ATTATTTGTTTTAATTATATTTTTAAATATATATTATAAGATAAATATATAATTTTTTAATTATAAAATAAATATTTATTTTTAAAAAAATAATTGCTTGAAAATTTTAAATTATTTAAAATTTAATAATATTTTTAAGTATTGTATATTTACTTTATTTTATTTTCTAAATTTATGATTTATAAATGTCCTTACATCATCTCTAATTTATTTTTATTGTTCAATATTTTTTGTTTTTGGTTTCATCTATTAGACTTTAGTTATGTGGACTTATATTATGACTTTTCTCATCATAATATAAAAATCTTTCTCATCTCAAATTTAAATAAGTTTTACCCTTTTTCTCTATGATAAAAATTGAATTTTTATTTTTTCTCTATTTATTTTTATTTTTGATTTATTTTATTCAATACCTAATGTTATTACATTGTCATGCATTTTTATTAGCTTGTTGAATTTAATATCTATTTTTATCACACTCATTATAATATAATATAAATAAAAATTTAAAAACTTTCTCATCTCAAATTCAAATAATTTTTATCATTCTATTTTATCAATTGGACCATATTTTCAAAAAACAATTATGTTATGCTTTCAAACTTAAACTAACTGAACTCAATTCAAATACTAATCATAGGAAAATATTTTCTTAATAGTTTGAAAATATTATATCTAAATTTTATAGTAATATTTACGTATAAAATATTCTTTGTATGATTTATCAATATTAATATGACTTTATTATTCTTTTTATTAAAATATCTTTTGATGATTATTTAATTTTTTTTCTCTTACCTTATAAATAATTTGTATACTTTATGTAAGATCTTATTTTGCTGCTTAAATTTATTTAATTTTTAAATTCAATAAGTCTTTAATATCTTAAGTAAATTTTAGTTTTATTTTATATTTTAACTTACTCCAATGTATAAATAGTCACAGGTTATCTCAATTTACGTCTTTTTATATTTTATATTTTTTTCTATTATAGTTTTTAATTAATTTTTCACCTCCATATTTCTAGCTAATATAGAAAAAAATCTATGAGTGGATCAATCTATATATATAGATATAAATCTATATATACTATATTAAAAGCACGAAGGCCCTTAGCGAAATATCGTTCGCCTTTTTTATCCTTTTAAAATAGAATTCACATTGGACATGATAGTCGTTTAATTATTTTTTAATATTTAACACTTTGAAATCAACTAAAACTTATTCATTATAATTTTCCTTATTTGCTTTGTCACGTGAGAAGTCCAAAAAATTAGGACAGTCAAATCAAGTACGATTTACTTTCTATAAATTATTTACCTTTTAAATTAATGATCTTTATTTCTTAGTGATTCTTAATTGAGAATATATTGCTCCTCTATAAGTATTTGTTTTTTTTTAATTTATATTTTGTTAGAGGTAAAACGGTTGTTTATAGTTTTGGATATCAAAACTAATTTCTTAATTATTCGATGAATTTGAACTAATTAATACATAGGAGTTAGAACTTAGAACTAGGTAAACTACGATTTTGCCACTTAGACTTAAAGTATTTTTCTCCTTCGATTGGAGAAATATAATGTTTTACATTTCTTGGATTTTCTTAGTGTATATATACGATTATTTCTTTCAAGTACTTCATTTCGCAAAACAAGAGATTACAACTTAGTACTACTTATTCTATCTTTTTTGAATATATTTCTTGTGTTTAAGTTTCTTACCAATATTTAGGAGTTTTAAATCAATTAAATATTGTACATTAAATACATTCCTATTTGAAATATAAAATAAATCTTTTGTATAATTTTTTTCCTTATTTGAATTATGTAAAATATTTAAATATAATAAAATCAGAATAGGTGAAGTCCACAAAGAATAAGTAAGAATTAAATGTAACTAAAATCGATATACCGTTAGCATTCTTTCCATATTCAAGGATATGTAGGATTTTAGACTCTAGGTTCGTAAATATATTGTTTAAATTTCTTTTTAGATTTTATTATCTTTTGTGTAAACATTTTAAAGCTCACGTAGTATTATTTAATAACCAAAAATACAAAAGAGAATTTGCATTTTCTAAAAGAAAACAAACACTATTCTTGGAACTCTGATATGTGAAGGAATTAAACAATAAAACTCTTTCTGCATCCAAACTTATATGTTCTTTTAAACATGATTTTAGGTCTAAAGAAAGTAAATAAGCTTTTCTTGAAACAAATATAATATGTGGGTTACACGCGCAACGCGCGTACACTAAGACTAGCATTATATTAAAAGCACGGAGGGCGAAATGTCGTTCATCGTTTTTACTCTTTTAAAATTTAAAATAGAGTTCATATTGTACAAAATAGTCATTTTGACTATTTCTTTAAATATTTAAGAATAGTCATTTGATTAACTTCTTATTATTTAGGAATAGTCATTAATTATTTTTCTAAAATTTAGAAATTTGATATAATTTCCCTTTAGTTCTAGAATTTCAAACTAGGAAAGTCTCGTAGGAGTTTTTTTTGGGTCATATGGTAGGACTACTAATCATCACCTTCTACTCCAATATAGTTAGGAGTATTAAGTTTATCCTTTTATGTTTACGAAGAGTATTAAATTTTATACCATGAACGATTTACATTAGGAAAGTTTCCAATTAAAAGTTTCCTTCTTTGACATATATATTAATTACTAATATTTTGGATTTTAGAATTAATATATTAGATTTTTTGTTATTTGAAATATGTAACATGATTATAATTTTTTTATGTTACTAAACTTCCTAAATCTTTTAAGGCTTATTAGGTTAAAAAACAAAGGTCATCTTTGAAAAACTCACGAGGCATCCTGCTACAATAATGTAAATTTACGTGGATTTTCTATTTAAAAACTCTTTAGTAAACATATTGTTTGTTCTATTCTTTAAACATAGATTTCATATTAGACAACATTATCATTTGATTTACTTTTTTAATATTTAGAAGATGAAATAAATTAGAATTTTTACTCATTAAATCTTTTTCTTGTTTGAACTAAGTTGAAATCCTTATATTTAGAACTTTAAACAAAAAAACTATACCTTTTATAAATATTAAACCTAAATTATGACTAAATATACCAAAATTTTATGTAGTCAGTCGTCTCTAATTACAGCTTTTTTTTTTATATTCTAGATCGTTTCATTGTGCTAAATTTTAGGTGAACAATAATATTAAATTTAAAAGGTATTAAATATATTAGAGAAAGAGGGAACAATATTTTACTTTGTTCTTTATCCCGATTCAACAATTCCCCTTTTAAATGCTATGAGTAGTCATGTGAGATTGAACTGGCGATTCGTTTTATTCTTTGATCATTATTTTTCTTAAATATAAATATTATTAAAGAAAAGTAGTTGATAATGATATTAAATAAAGTTATAAGTTCATGAAAATCCACATAAAATATTATAAGAGTATATATTTGAATAAAAAATAGAAAAATTATGTTAAGTTATTAAAAATTTACTATTATAAATGACAGGAAAAAACTATTTGAATTTGAGATTAAAAAATTCTTAAAACTATGAGGAGAATGCTCAAATTATGGATAATATCATGACATCGAAGTTTTATTTATGAAAAATAATAAAAAATACAAATAAATTTCTAATAGAGAAAATTTTACTAATGAAAATTAAAAATTAATTTTTTATCTAAAAACTAAAAAAGAAAGAAAACTTATGTAAAGAAACAAAATGAGAAGTGAAAATATTACTACAATATTTAAATATAATATGTTCAAACAATTAAAAAGAATAGTTTTCTATAATTAATATCCGAATTAAGTACAATTAGTTTAAGTTTAAAAGCATATCATAAAATTTCTAAAATGCGGTGCAATTTAGAAAATAGAATGATAAGAATTATTTGAATTTGACATGAGGATTTTTTTTTTTTGAAAATATTACGTAAATAAATAAATTGACAGTAAAATATTACTAAAATATTTAGAAATAATGTGTTCAATCAATTAAGAAAATATATTTTATGATTAAATAAAATTTTAAAAATAATAAAATAAATTTCTAATATTGATAATTTTACTAATGAAAATTAAAAACTTAAATTGAATCTTATAGCTAAAAAAGAAAGAAATTTAACTGCATCTAATAAAAATTAATTATAAGAGAACTCAATACATTTGGAACGAGATAGTCAAATAACTTATGTATTAATATTTTAGACTAACTAAAAGTTAAAATTTAAAATAAAATATAATATTATTTTGGTTATAGGTAAAACATTAATATAAAAAATAATAATAAGATTTAGTAGGGAAGAGAATGTATAAAAATAATAGAGGTAGTGTGAGAATACTTATACTTTAAATTAATTTAAAAATAAAAAAAATTAAATTGTATTTAAAAATATTTTTAATAAATTTAAATGATTAAATTATTATGAATAAGAGGATACAAGTATAAAAATATACTAAATTTCAAGAATAAAATATTTATATTTATTAAATACTATTAAAAGGATAATAAGCAAGACATTAATTTAATTATAAGTTAATAAAAATTATATAATAGTATAATAATATTAAATAATAAATAATACAATAACTATAAGAAAATAACAAAAAGAAAAAAAGAATTTACGTGAAAATAATGTGATGAATAAGACATATTTGACTTTCCGATAAAAATAAAGTGATAGTAAGTATTTTGTTAAAATAATATGGTCTAATATTGATAGTGAAATTGACATATTTAGTATTCTTTAATATTGATAGTGAAACGAAATGCAAGTACTGAAATCAAGGGGTTAGGTTGCTACAAATATAAAAAAAATAATGGCTTTCTACTACGAGATTTGAACAATAATTATATATCTTGCTTCATAATAAAATTCTCATGTTATATAATTTTTATATTTTAAGGTTATTTGCACATGTTTCAAACAACCTACATCGCAATTTGACATGATTTATCCGTGCATCAGGCGGGTACTAATACTAGTTTTCTATTATAAATTTGGCTAGACTGGCTAGTTGGAAGACTAGGTTTATTAATATAGCTGGGAGAACCACACTAGCTCAAGCTTGCCTTAATTCGATCCTAAACTATTACATGCAATACACCCTCCTCCCTACAAAAGTCTTGAAAAATATTGATAAACTTCAAAGAGATTTCATATTGGGAACCCAATGAGGGCCTAGGCATAAGAAATGCTAAAATAAAAAATCTTAGCCTATTAACATACTTAGCCTGGAGGCTGCTCACTAACACTACGACTCCTTGGGCAAATTTTATTACAACCACTTATAGCACTAGCAAAGCCAAAAACAATTACTCTTTTGTTTGGAAAAGTATTTTAAAAGGAGAAAAAATTGCACCAAAGACATCATTTGGTCACATCACCAGAATTCTAATATGAATATTTGGTATACAAACTGGATTCCTAATGAAAATTTTTTTAGAAGCAGCGTCGAGGGGCCCTTATCAATAAGCGACCACTCCCTAAGAATTAGGGATATTCATAGCAACCAAAATTGGGATTTCACAACGTTTTCTATAACAATCCTCGAGGATATTAGGGAATATATTTCTAAGGTTAGGGTTCGAACAAAAGGGTTCGCAGTGTGACATACCTATTTGGTCCAAAAACACAAAAGAAATCTTTACCACTAATTCTTGTTATGGCCTTATTGAACCTCCAAAAGTAAGAGACATCGATTTTGGATGGATATGGAAACTAAACTGTCCAAACAAAATCAATTTCTATATTTGGCAATGCCTACATAATAAACTGCCATGTAGATCCTATCTCGCTCATATTGGTATCAATAGAGACCCATGTGTCCAATATGTAAAATGGAAGAATAACCCATCACTCATATCTTCTTCAACTATAAAACGTCTATTCCCTTTTAGGATAGTGTGGGATGACCAGACAGACTATTACAAAGCAACGGACACTCACTGACTTTTGCAAGTAAGAGATTTAAACCACAACCTTGATAATATTTGTATAAATTGGGAGTCTTTCTTCCCCTTTGTTTTATGGAATACTTGGATAAATAGAAATAACAACAACCAAAATAATACTTCCCACCCTATCAATATCAACTACATTATGCAAGGGTCTTTGGAATACAAACTCCTAACGGATAATGCCCATAACCCTAAGAAGCAAATGCCCATCAATGTAAGATGTCATAAACCTCCAAAAGGATGGTACAAACTAAACATAGATGCGAGCTACAATAACAACCAAAAGAGTGACTTGGGAGGTGTATTTAAAAACACAAGTGAGAGTTGGATTGTGGGATTTACAAAACCCACTCATACAAATGGAGCTTTGGAATAAGAACTTCTTGATCTACTTGAAGGGCTGCAAACTGCTCAAGAATGGAAATTATTCCCACTTGAAATAGAAACAGACTGTACCTGGGTAATCCAATGTATATACAAGGAAATCAAATATATGACGATATTGTTAACACGCACAGGTTGTTAATCCACCAGGAGAAAGAAGTGGTCCTCAGACATGTCTTCAGGCAAGGGAATGAAGTGACATACATTCTAGCAAAGAAGGCTAATGCACAAGAAAGGATGAAAAAGTACTATGTGCAACCTCCGTATTTTGTGGAATCTTTAGTAAGGTTGGATCAAAATGAACATCTTATTTTTGTGAAACTTTTAACTACTGATGCTTGTAGTATTCTAGCAAGTCTAGGTAACAAATGTGTCTTAAGTGACACCGGCAATAGTTATAATATTTGAACCCTACGTATTATTAATATAAATATACTTGTTTGCTCAAAAATCAAAAAAGAAGTTGTAAAATGCAGAACTTAATTGCCAAGATTTTGATGGGATTTATAAATGAATGATTTAAAGAGAAATGGAAAGACTTGCGGTCATCATCATATATAAAACCGTAAAGCAAGGGACAAACCTTGACATGTTCAAACAGGGGAAGTAGTAGAAGTCAACATTTTAGTATTATTGATCTTCCCATTTTGCCCACACTTGCTTGTCTCTTCCTAAACAAGCCAAAAATACTCCCTGACCTTGTCCTGAAGACAGTTAGGGGAAAGGGGAAAAAAAAGAGAAATTTCCAAATCAAATAATTCATTCCTATTATTTTCTTAACATAAAAGGAGGAAAAAAAATAGAGATCAAATTTTTACCTTTGTGAGTGAGTGGGAAGCCAAGAGGGATTTAAGTATTAGCTTAGCTTCCTTGTTGTTCACTGTTATTCTTAACCCCAATTGGTTCAGCAAACACAAAAGAGGAAAAAAAGGGGCAAATTCTTGGTGATGCAAGCAGCCAATTAATCCATCTTTTATTTTTATTTTATCTTTAAAATAGGTAGGTTTTATTGAATTCTTGATATACCCCAATATATGTTTTTTTTTTCTTTTCTTGATTTTCATGAGGTTTATGGTTGTTTCTTATAAATTGGTTGGTGCTCTAAAATTCTCAAGACTCGAATTATTATTTTGGTGGCAGATTTTTTAAGGATGGTTAAGCTGTGCTGTTTTGGTGCTAACTCTGGCCAGGTAATATTTATTCTTTTGTTAAATTTTTACTTTTCATGTTTTTTTGTTGATATAGTTTGGTGGTGTTTTTCTGTATTCCTTTACACTGATTAAAAAAGAAGTTAGTTTTGGGGTGTGTATGAAAGAGATCCTGCAGAGTTCAGAAACAACACTCAGTTGATGTTGCAACTGAATTAGAGAGTTACTGCCTTGTACTTATTCATTTTCTCTATGAATGCATTAATTGTAATCGACCATTCAGAGAAAGTTGGCCCTCATTAATATCTAGTTAGTGAATTACTTAAGTGCAATGACTAAAGTTTCGTTTAATGGTTTAAGGTTTCTTCTTAGAGAAGCAAAAAAGTTTGCAGAAGGTTTTTTCTTAATTTGCATGCCCCGGAACTTCTGATGGGAAGTTGAACTATGCCGCTCAACTATATTGAAATGATGTGTGAATGGCTGATGCAGCTTTACTTAATTGGGATATATATATATATATTTCTTGGTTGAATTTACTCCACTTACAATTTTTTTAGTTGAATTTGCTCCACTTATTCTCATTACCATTTAGATTTGTTTCTTCTAACTTTTTTACTACCATAGTGCGTAGGTGGAGAGTCGTCTTCTAGTTCTGGTAGAGGAAGAAGCCACGAGGGCAGTTCTAAGTATGGTTTCAGCCTAGTGAAAGGGAAGGCTGATCATCGGATGGAAGATTACCATGTCGCTAAATTTGTACAGATAGATGGACATGAGCTTGGCTTATTTGCTATTTATGATGGTCATTTGGGGGATGAGGTTCCTTCTTATCTGCAGAAACATCTATTTGCCAATATCTTAAAGGAGGTAGGTTTTTTTATGAACCATGGATTTGCGATTGCTACTTTGAAACATATAATGTAGTGAAAAAATTAGAGTGTTTGGCATCTCATATGTGGGTTTGTCTTTTACTAGGATGAGTTTTGGGTAGATCCACGCAGAGCAATCACAAAAGCCTACGAAAAAACTGACGAGGCAATACTTTCGAATAGTTCTAATTTGGGCCGAGGTGGATCCACTGCTGTCACTGCTATTCTGATAAATGGCCTAAGATTGTGGGTAGCTAATGTGGGAGATTCACGAGCTGTTCTTTCTCGTGGTGGTCAAGCTATTCAGATGACAATAGAACATGAGCCAAATACAGAGCGAGCCAGCATTGAGGACAGAGGAGGTTTTGTCTCAAATATGCCAGGTGCTTTCCTGAAATCTGAGCAATGTAGTCACTGACTGAAATATGTCTGTCGGAGAACTTTTTGGTGTCGTTGACATTCCTAATAATTAACATGTAAAAGTCATTGATTTATTATTGTTTTGTCTGTATTGTATTTGTGTTTCCAGGAGTACTGAGAAGACTCGTATCACCCAATAAAGCTGTTGCTAAATTACATTGCTGCATCTGCAAAAGATGCTTTTGAACGAACTCATGTACCATAGGTTGCAACACCACCATCTTTCCTGTTTGTCGAACCACTTGCAGTTTTCCATTTTTCTGAATGCTACATTGCAACAATATAAAAAGTTTTTGTGATTTTCAATTTTTTTGTTTTGGACCCTTGGCGGAATGGAAATTTTAGTCCCTGAGGATTTAATACAAAGGCGATAAGCTAAACTGTTGCCCTGTTCATTGGATGTCTGCTTCTTTCTTCTCTTAGCTACCTTGGAGTCCTCTATCTGGCCCTGTCTTTCAGATGGAAGATAATCGGTTTATGCTAACAGTTTCATTAAATATTATCACAGTTTTCCATCTGAAAAGGAAATACATTCCTACTTATTTGTTATAAATACTGAGAATTAATCATCCACCAAAAAGAGTCTTTATCAATAGATAAGTCCAGCAGCAAAAACAACAAAGGGAGAAAATTCCTCTCTCTTTTTGGTACATCATTCAAACTCTATTTCCTCCTCTGGCACTGGATAGCTGGTCATACTCAGGTGGGAGGATCTGTTAGAGTTAGGTCATGCTCGATAAGTCAAACTTCAAAAGAAATATGATCGTATTAACTTCTTGTTACGATTTTGAACCTTTCTTTGTTTTTAGCTTCTATCGCGCCAATTGGTTTTCAGTACTGTTCCAGTAATCATATTACTAGCATCCTTACAACTGCTGGGCTGTCAATATCTTTTATATTAGAGTGTACGGAGTCAAAGTTTTGTTACATATAGGTACACTATCCATCCTGAAATGACTGACACTATTCAAAGCTTGAGGATGAAATAGTCCAATCTTGGGTTTGTGGACATCAATTCATTTAGTAAAATCAAATATGAGTTCTATATTCGGAAACTGTAGAAAAAGTATCAGAAACTGGAGTTTTGAAAATATCTTAAAAAGTTCAAGCAAATCACAGTCTAAGAAAAAGTTGTGCGACTCCCAGATAATAATTGTGTCATGTTAAATTGGATTGGGGGTTATTTGACCTGCTTATCAACATTATTCGGTCCTTTTCTTTTTTTTCTTTTTTTGTTTTTTTCTGGGTCATTTCTTTTGTTTCTCTCAGTAGTTCGCTGGATTTGAGATTTGCCTCTTGTTCAGTGCTAAAAAGTTATACAATTAGATCTTTGTACTTTTGTGCTATACATTCTATCGTGTCTCCACCTTATGACTTCATTTGATCAATGCAGAGATAGAGGATGGAAATTTGAATAGGGTTTAGGGAAATACATTCCTACTTATTTGTTATAAATACTGAGAATTAATCATCCACCAAAAAGAGTCTTTATCAATAGATAAGTCCAGCAGCAAAAACAACAAAGGGAGAAAATTCCTCTCTCTTTTTGGTACATCATTCAAACTCTATTTCCTCCTCTGGCACTGGATAGCTGGTCATACTCAGGTGGGAGGATCTGTTAGAGTTAGGTCATGCTCGATAAGTCAAACTTCAAAAGAAATATGATCGTATTAACTTCTTGTTACGATTTTGAACCTTTCTTTGTTTTTAGCTTCTATCGCGCCAATTGGTTTTCAGTACTGTTCCAGTAATCATATTACTAGCATCCTTACAACTGCTGGGCTGTCAATATCTTTTATATTAGAGTGTACGGAGTCAAAGTTTTGTTACATATAGGTACACTATCCATCCTGAAATGACTGACACTATTCAAAGCTTGAGGATGAAATAGTCCAATCTTGGGTTTGTGGACATCAATTCATTTAGTAAAATCAAATATGAGTTCTATATTCGGAAACTGTAGAAAAAGTATCAGAAACTGGAGTTTTGAAAATATCTTAAAAAGTTCAAGCAAATCACAGTCTAAGAAAAAGTTGTGCGACTCCCAGATAATAATTGTGTCATGTTAAATTGGATTGGGGGTTATTTGACCTGCTTATCAACATTATTCGGTCCTTTTCTTTTTTTTCTTTTTTTGTTTTTTTCTGGGTCATTTCTTTTGTTTCTCTCAGTAGTTCGCTGGATTTGAGATTTGCCTCTTGTTCAGTGCTAAAAAGTTATACAATTAGATCTTTGTACTTTTGTGCTATACATTCTATCGTGTCTCCACCTTATGACTTCATTTGATCAATGCAGAGATAGAGGATGGAAATTTGAATAGGTGACTCAATTAGAGCGAGTTTTAGAGATGCTGGATAATCACTAAATATTTAAATAACGTTCAAGAGGTTCTTTCTGAACCAAAATGTTACTTAAGTCTCAGATTTTGTACATGGCAAACACAATAAGTTAGTCGACTAAATATGGAGTGGAGATAGCATGTAACCAAAATCTACCACAAAATACTTAATTGTCCATGCTTCCATGCTATAGCTGCTTGTGGTTATGATGATTTGAACTTATCCATTCTATTACTTCAATTAGGGAAATGAATGCTTGGCATATCTATTGCCTTTTTCTCTCAACTTTCTTTTATGAGAGAGTTTCCTTATGTCATTAGAGAATGTTTGGCACGCTTTTATACACAAAAGTATTCAATACATCTTTCTACAAGTTTTATGAATTCAAATCCATGTACATAAAGCTAATATCAACTAACATCATACAATTATCGTCGATGATTTATATCATTTCAAACTCAATTAACTTTGCAGTTTCATTGTCCAATTACATTATCGACAAATGGAAAGTAGGATCTGCTAAAGGTCGAGAGAATTCATGAAGTTAATCGTGTCTAAATTTGCAGCATCTGTATATTCGTTGAATTTAAGTAGTAGAATACTGGAGAATATATCATAATGTAGAATATTTACTTTCCTTGTTAGGAGCAAAAGTAATTGTTTACTATATTGTATGTAACCTTAGACTCCTATATAAGGAACTCGACTTTTAGATTGTAGCACGACCAATTTTCAAAAGAGTTCTCTTCTTTTTCTTTTGACTTTCGACAGGATGCGATATTAGTTTTATCGGGATGACCATGTAGGTTATCTCACGTAGATAACAGTGGATCTATATCCTTATTTGTGTAGTTGTAGTACCCCCGGATTTACTCCTTTTAGTTGTCTCTCATACAATGTCCCTTCAACTATTTGAAAAAGTTCATGACATGAGTGTAAAACCTTTCATCCTTCCCTGAATAATAATCCAAGCTCCTGTAGTTTTGAGAGCGTGCAGATGAACGTTATGAACGTTTACTCGGTTTGGTTCTATTATTATGGACTATAATTTTCAAATCCCAGAGATTTACAATATGGAAACTGCATTCCAAGCATTCAAAATATATGGTCTCCAGGGATGGAGTGCCTCAACAACATGCTTGAACTTAATTCGAACCGAAGCAAGTGAAAGATTAATTATATTTTTGTGGCACCAACTATACATTTTCATTTATGATATCTTAAGACACATAATAACTTTCATCATCATATCATGATTCCTCATGGCAGAGCTGCTACTGCCTGCCCAACCCCCCTCCCTGCAGATTTGCATTTTTTTAATTGTTATATCAAAATTTCAGAAAATTTTAAGTAACTCCAGAGAAAGTGCTTCCTTCCTCTTTCTTTTTTTTTTTTGTTAAACATTTTTCAGTTAGCATTTTCTGTATATTTTGCCCCTTTCTTCTTGTATCTTGCCTCTGCTATTAATGATTTCCACTGCTAAGTATCGCTAGTATTTTAAGTTGACCATCCTTGTTTGACCTTGATAGTCAAAAGTTAAATGTCTATGAAATCAGATTTACTGAAATAATAGCTTTTTCTAATCACGAACCATGCTTCACGAGCCAATAAATTGCACAATGTCATGTCTGTAACTTTATCAAAATTCCGTTAAACTATGTTACTGAGATTTTAGGAAAATTTGCGTTAAATCCTGGATATGGCTTTATCAATGGGCGAACAGGTTTTATCAACTTTTATCCCTATTGGCTTAATCACTAATTCTTCTATCTGTCTCTTGGTCCTTATGGTTAAAATTTGCACCGGTACTGTTGATTGTTGTCTTTGGACTTCAGATGCACCATTTAACATTTTTGAATAAACTTATCGCTAATAATTGTACCCTACACTATGACCTTTTTGCTTTAGTTTCTTGCCATTAGTAGCTTCGTGTTTGTTGCCGTATGTTTCTGAACTATTTGCTTACGCTTGCTTGCCATTAGTAGCTTCACGTGCATCCGTTTCGCTTTATGTGCAAAGCTCTTTTTGGCTATTATTATTAGTAGTAATAGTTGGTTGTTGTTTTTTGTATAATCATGGCCAAAGGGCTTATGGGTGAAGCTTATGCATCTTGATATAATATCAAAAGATTGGAGGTTCCATTACCCAAAAACGGATTCTGTTTCTTCAGGAAAACCTGATGTATTTTGTATTGATGATTTTGCTGCATTTTTATCAGGGGATGTTGCAAGAGTGAATGGGCAGCTGGCTGTTTCTCGTGCTTTTGGAGATAAGAGTCTGAAATTACATCTGCGATCAGATCCTGATATTCTAGATATCTACGTTGATGTCAATTGCGATGTTCTTATCCTTGCAAGTGATGGTCTTTGGAAGGTACGCATCTTTTCCGTAGATTTCTGTTTGCATAAACCATGATCAACAGGAGCATACGCAGGATTTCTCGTAAGAGGTGTCGATATAAATATTTTTATATTTGTAAAAGAGTGGAGGTTAAATAACATTTTTTATCACATTTACAGACAAAAAGTAGCCTTAAACCATCGGTTTTGTTGAGTCTTAAGTTAGAAAAGGTCTAGTGAGATTCGAACCTCCGATCTCGAAAAGCAAAATGAAGAATTTAACCAGTGTGCCAAGCAACAATCTGTGTTAAGTGGTGTTATTTTCTTTCTGTTACTCGTTTCCGCACAGTATTGATACATATGTTCCGTAAAAACTTGAAACAAAGCGGTGTCGCGTGACACCGCTTCGTTCCACGTGCATCCGCCCTTGGTGATCAAGAGTTGCGTCTTTTGGCTTGATGAATTCAGGTGATGTCTAATCAAGAGGCAGTCGATATAGCTAGAAGTGTAAAAGATCCCCACAAAGCAGCCAAGCAATTAACAGCTGAAGCATTGAAGAGAGACAGCAAAGATGACATATCTTGTGTCGTCGTCAGATTCAGGTGATAAGCTTCTCATACCATATGTTCCTAGTTTCGGAGAAACAAAGTGTGTTTTCCATGCAGTGTAATCTGGAAATGTACAAAGGGTATTGAATTTGTGATCGCTCGAGTAAAGCTTGCGAGAAGGCTGGTGGAATTGAATGACTGAAAACCATAAAACATAAAGAAAGGGCATCAGGTTACATAGGTTGTTTGAAGTTTCTAAAAGGAAATTTACATCGTATGATATATTTGTCGAAGTTAATCTTTTAACTTCATTCGACAATATTGGTCTCTGGGTTTGTACATCTGGTGTTTGTTTCTGGACGAACTGAAAGAACCCTGTAATTAGCTTTGACATTTTCATTGTTGTAATTAGCTGCCTGAGTAATGAACACGCGTGTAATACTGGTGATCTTTGTTTGTTTTCTTTTTCGTTTATGCTCTGGTACTAGTCACAGGTTATATTCATTGAGAATTCCCTCCTTTTGACTGAAGAGTGAAGGTATCTTTGATAGTATTGTTTTTAGTGGAACTCTTTAGCTAGGGGTTGCAAATGGGCGAGTCAGGTCGGATATGATGAGGTCGAAAACGGGTAAAATATTCAAACCGACCCATATTTAATGTGGATAGAAAATGACTTAACTGTAATATGAGTATCGTATTATCCATGACTTCTTGAATATGATCACTTTTGGGAAGATTTTTAGTCTCAAATTTGAGCAATTCCCAAATTGAGTCTTTGCAAATATACAAAAGTTAAGTGGACAATATGAATTTTATCCAAATTTGATTCATTTTTCAAAAAGTTCATTATCATTGGATAATTCGGATTGATAATTATTATCCATTTTGCCATTACTATCTTTAGATACTGTATTCTTCTTGTGAAAAATGAACAAATAACACTTTTGTGGAATACGAACACTACAGGAGGAGATTTTGGTAAGTTTCTGAGTCTTTAACAATAATGTGTGCTGAATAGCGAAATTTGAAAAATATTAAGGATATTGTCTGGCTATAGATGTTTCTAATTATTCACGATGTGTTTAAATTATTTTTCGATTTCTATAGTAGCTAACATCCGAGTTTGCTAAACATTTAAAAGAAATCAAAAGTACTTACTTTTGAGTTTGATATACGTAATGAACTGAAGAGTATATTTGGCTCGATATTGTGTTATACGCCAAGTTTCTTAGGTTATTTTCCAGGTTTAAAATAATAATTTTATATCGAAATTTACAATGATTTCCTCTATAAAATAGTAGAATAAAGTGCGGGAGAATCATGCCATATCCTAACAAATACTAATCCAAATTATTTGAGGAATAAAACCACCCCCGCATGATCAAGTACCTAAGAATAGGTTCAAAGTCACGATCAACTCCTTTTTCAAATCCTGCTTCAGCTGCACGAGCCCTTCCCACGTGCCACAAATGACCTACGAAGAAGAATTGGGCGTTTGTACATAAGAGAAAATGGTATTTGAAAACTAGAGTTATGTTTGGACATGAATATGAGCCCGCTTGGACATAAGAATTTTTTTCCTTTTTTTCAAAATTAGCATTTGTTCAAAAAAAATTCAATTTTCACTTGAAGATGCATTTTAGAATTTTTCGAAAATTTAAAAAACTAAAAAAAACTGTTTTTCAAAATTTTCATTCAAATCATTCACAAAAATTTCAAAAACAACCCAAAATTTTATTCATGTCCAAACACAACTGTAAATTTCAAATACCGTTTTCACTTGAAAATTTTTTTCACCATGTTTTGGAATTTTACAATTCTTATGTCCAAACACCCACTAATCTTGGTTTGTTTTTGAAGTTTTGTGAGAGATCTGAGTGAAAATTTTGAAAAACAGTTTTTTGGAGTTTTTCAAATTTTCGAAAAATTCCAAAATCCATCTTCAAGTGAAAATTTAAAAATTTATGGTTAAACACTTATTTCGGAAAAAATGTAAAGTTTTTCTTATGTCCAAACGGGCTCGAAGTATCCTAGAACAAAATGAGAGGTAGTTAGGGAAGGATCATGTCTTTATGAGAGCTTATTGACCCGCAAACATAAGCTTTGTGACCGATTTCAAGGTTCTACCTTTTCTTGTGTGTTCGGGAATAAATAGAAAGTTTCTAAATGTATAGAAGACTCTCGATTGATTTGTTGTAATGTTCACGAAGTTGTATATAATCCACTGTTCAGTGATATGACTTTTCTACCGACTGAATTGCTTGAATTAGTTGAGGGTGAGGAGTTTCTTCTTTTGATTTGAGACGAATTCATTTTTCAGTGAGTGACATCTAATCCTTTTGTCGCCGCAAGGCTAGCTAATCGTACGCAGCAGGCTCGAATACCCCTGATTCTGGAAGGCACATGAGTCCGACGCTATGTTGAATGTGCGACCGAGACTACACTACGTAAATATCTGTGCAAATGAGAATCTTCCTTATTCTTGAAGAATGAGGGGCAAAGCGATCGATCAAAAAAGATCTTTTGTTCTTTTTATATATAAGATCCAATTAACCAACAAATAACGTACTTTATTATTTTTTACCTACCTTAAGACATAAGGGACCATTCTCTTTCAATAATAACGCCAAAGTGTACATTTCTAACATTAAAGAAACTTGAGGGAGTAATTTGCTATTACAGGAACAACTGAGGATGTTCTCTATCAACGCGGATCCATAGAAACCCTAGCCCCACCTTATAAATAAGGGCTTGTTCTCTGAACAGCTAAAAGCAGCTGCTATTTTGTGTAAAACTTCTTGCGAATCGGTGGGGATCAATATCCATTGAAATAGATTTTTATTCTTATACTTTTTATTTTTGGAGATAGATGAGAATGCCTCTTCTTTCAGCTACAAGAGCAGAGATCTGAGGATCGATTACTTGTGGCTTTGTTCTGGGGGCATATATTTAATTCCAATTTGAGGGTTTTTTGCCCAGTTTTTGTTTCCATTCTTTTTCTGGGTTCCCTCGTCTTGGTACATTTCTCTCTTCATAATATCCTTTTCTATTTTTTCCTTCTTCTCTTTGTTGTTGAGCTGCCACTGTTATATGCAAATTCTAAACACGAAAAATAGATTTAATTTATCTTAGTTAGCTAGTATAATAAATTAGAAAAATATATATTAGTTAACCATGATTAAGTAATAAAACTTCAATGTGCAAACACATGTCATATTTTTATTGGTTTGGTATATTAGGAATGTGTACATCAAACTAATTTAATCTATAATTAATTGATATAAAAATTGGAAATATGCATTACTTAATTATGATTAAGTGATAAAATTCTATGTGTGAATACATGCCAAGCTTTATTGGTGTGATGTAAACAATGTATGAGTAAATGTTTACCTTGTCAGTAAATATTTATTTGTACTAGATGTTTGCACTAAACCAAGTTAATTTATTAGTTCTTCGGATATAGAATATTTTATAATATTGAGGCATAAGTTATCACCCGAATAATAGACTAAATCTTTGTAATAAACTTTTTGGGAGAAAATTATTTTATACGCTTAACCTTTTAAAATGTGTATGACATATCACTTTGCTTAGCGGGCACTAGCGTTGCTGTTAAACACAAAAAAAGGGTAAGTGAACTCCAAAACTTTAAAAGAAAAAATTAAAACTTTAACTTGATTTAAAAAAAAAAAATGAAAGTTCAGAATTCCTCCTCAAATGTTTATAAAAGAGACAAAATGTGATATCAATGTGTGATAAGTTTGAAAAGTATGTCAATGAAAGTTCAGACTTATCACAAAAGGAAAACTATTTTTGCATTCTACTCACCAATGAAGTCCTTGAAATTGATTTCAAAATTCAACCCAAACAATTATTATCCATTGATGTCAACTACAAATTTGAGTTACACATTGAATTTTATTTGTGGCCTGAACAATGGAAATTAAACTCAAGTTTATTACTGCTTTAAAATTAATATTTTTGTTATAAATAGAGTTTTATTTAAGATGAATGTCTATATTTTAGAGAGTTTACTTAGTGACTAAGTCACTATTTCTCTATAAATAGAGGGGTCTTATTCCATTGTAAATCATTCCACAATCAATAAGAATTTTCTTTTTCTTTTGCACTGCAATATTTTTTTTTTTTTTTATTATTTTATAACACGTTATCAGCACGAAACTCTAGCTAATTGAGTAGAAACTTTGGGATTGAACATAATAATTGTCAATTATTCCGTGAACTTCTTCGTGATTAAATTCTAGATTAAAGGTAAGTATTTTTACTTTATTTTTCTCTTTTAAATTCTTGAAATTCTATAATTTGATTTTAAATACAAGCAAAGACAATAAACTTTTTGCAAGAAATTATAATCACCTGAAGTGATAAAATTTTTATGCCTTGCCATGATCAAACTCATGTATGATTTTGGGCAAAGAAGTGAAAACTCGTCCCATTTAATTTGCTTCATTCTCATTCCCCTTTAGAAAATGTGATATCAATGTGATAAGTTTGAAAGAAGATAAAATTATTACCGTGAAAGTATCAATGGATGTGGACATGGCAATATACAAAATTATAATCGTCATCATTGTGATAATGAGAATAATAAGAATTCTCAAAATAATCTTTCTCTCTTTGAAAGTAATATTTCTTATCGATTTGACAGGAGATTTTGTAAAGTACATATAGATGATTATGGTTCATTCATGATGTAAATGTGACAACATATGATTTATGAATACACATATTCATTTTGGAAGAATATGAACGTGCTAGTGGTAGTGAATATACCACACTCACTTCGAAAAGGAGGTTTTAGATGAAATAGGAAAATAATTTTATTATTATAGCATGAATGGTCATTGATCACGTACATATTGTGATTATGCCAAAATATTATGGCAATGTGATTATTACAGGGCAAAAGTAATAGAAGTAGCATATCTTGCCTATGATGATATTGACCATGACCATAATTGTATAACTTTAACCTTGAAAGAGATATTCACTATATGGATTTTGATGAATATGTAGTAATACAAAATTAATTGAAAGATCTATACTACTTTGGAGAAATAAAATTGATTATCAATAAGGTATGATGCAGTAGTAAGTCTGTCACGACCCAAATCTAACCATGTCGTGATGACGCCTATCGTGTTACAAGGCAAGCCTATTTCCAAAAACATTACTACTAAATCGATTATAAGAATTTAATAAACATATCAAATATTTAAAATTTTCATAAACTAAATCGATTCTAAATATAATTAATATAAAGTACGGATTCGAGCCCCAAACATCAGGGTGTCACTAAATCATGAGCGTCTAAAACTATGAGCTAAGATATCTAAATTGTCTAACTGTCCAAAAGAAGAAATGACAAAAGGAGTAACAAGGTCATGCGGACGCTAGCGGCTAACTTGCAGTCTCTAAATATAGCCGACCTGAACTCAGCGATCGCCGCGCTCTAACTCATCTGGATTTGCACATAAAATGCAGGGTGTAGTATGAGTACAACTGACTCAGTAGTAATAAAAATAACTAAGGAACCGAGTAGTAGTGACGATTTAAGACAATCCAATTATTTATTTTCACAATTTACAATAAACATGAATAAACAGGTAAATTTCATAAAACTAACAAATGCCACAAAGAAATTAACAGGTAAATGCAGCAACAACAAAAGTAAATGCAACCTCAC
>ML313077.1:0-55986 GCA_005239505.1 Nicotiana paniculata | reverse complement strand
TAATTTGAGTAAAATATTTGTTTGAGTTTAGTTTAGTTAATAGTTAATCACAAGTCCCTGTGGGTACGATATCTGGACTTAAAATCCTATATTACTTGTCGACCACGTACACTTGCGTGTGCACTGGGAAATCAACCAACAATGACCCACACTTGCTCGTCCTTCAGGATAGGGTCCAGCGAGATGATGTCAGGGATGTAGCTATTGGTGATGACGGTGTGATGAGGATGCAGGGTCGGATATGCTTGCCTAATGTGAATGGTTTCGGGAGTTAATTCTTGAGAGGCCCACAACTCGCAGTATTCCATCCACCCGGGTGCCGCGAAGATATATCAGGATCTGAGATAGCATTATTGGTGGAGGCGGATGAAGAAGGATATTGTCGGATTTGTAGCTCGGTGTCTCAACTGTCCGCAGGTCAAGTATGAGCACTAGAGACCAGGTGGATTGCTTCAGAGGTTGGACATTCAGGAATGGAAGTGGGAGCGGATCACCATGGACTTTGTATTTGGGCTCCCACGAACTTCGAGGAAGTTTGATGCTATTTGGGTTATCGTGGATTGGCTGACCAAGTCCGCACACTTCATTCCTGTTGAAACTACTTACTCTTCGGAGCGGTTAGCTGAGATTTATATTCGGGAGATTGTTCGGCCGTATGGTGTTCCAGTTTCCATCATTTTTGATAGAGGTACTCAGTTCACGTCGCAGTTTTGGAGAGCCGTGCAGAGGGAGTTGGGTACTCAGGTTGAGTTGAGCATAACTTTTCACCCTCAGACGGACGGGCAGTCCGAGCGCACTATTCAGATACTGGAGGACGTGTTGCGCGTTTGTGTCATTGATTTTGGGGGTTCATGGGACCAGTTTCTACCACTCGTGGAGTTTGCATATAATAATAGTTATCAGTCGAGTATTCAGATGGCTCCATATGAGGCCTTATATGGGCGGAGGCGTAAATCTATGGTCGGTTGGTTTGAGCCGAGTGAGGCTAGACTCTTGGGTATAGATTTGGTGCAGGATGCTTTAGATAAGGTGAAGTTGATTCAGGAGCGGCTTCGCACGGCGCAGTCTAGGCAGAAGAGCTATGTGGACATGAAGGTCCGTGATGTATCTTTCATGGCTGGAGAGAAGGTTCTGCTGAAGGAATCTCCCATAAAGGGTGTTATGTGTTTTGGGAAGAGGGGAAAGTTGACCCGGTTCATTGGACCTTTTGAGGTGCTTCAGAGGGTAGGGGAGGTGGCTTATCGACTTGCTTTGCCACCCAGCTTGTTGAGTGTGCATCCGGTGTTTCATGTTTCCATGTTTCGGAAGTATGTTGGTGACCCGTCCCATGTTTTGGACTTCAGCTCGATTTAGCTAGAGGGGATGATATGAGTTATGATGTGGAGCTAGTGGCTATCTTGGGTCGACAGTTCCGAAGGTTGAGGTCAAAGGATATAGCTTCAGTTAAGGTGCAGTGGAGAGGGCAGCCGGGGGAGGAGTCCACCTGGGAAACTGAGCGGGAGATGCGGAGCAGATATCCACACCTATTTGAGACTCCAAGTATGTTTCTAAACTCGTTCGAGGACGAACGTTTGTTTAAGAAGGGGAGAATGTAACGACCCGATCGGTCGTTCTGAGGGTTTTAGCCCCTTTTCCCCTGTTACTGTTTCATTATGTGCGGTTCAACTCTTTTATGTTGTGTTGGGTTGGTTGGCTCGGGTTCGGAGTGATTGTGGACAGAAATGAGATACTTAGTCTCTTAAGTTGGTTATTTAGTTGGAAAAGTCAATCGGAAGTTGACTTATAGGTAAATGATCTCGAAATTCGGTTTTTATGGTTCAAATAGCTTCATTAGGTGATTTGGGACTTAAGAGCGTGTTCGGAATGTTATTCGAAGGTCCGTGGTAGAATTAGGGTTGAATTGGCGAAATTGGATTTTTGGTGATTTCCGGCCGGCAGTGGAAAATTAGCTCTCGGGGTCGGAATGGAATTCCGAAAGTTAGAATAGGTTTTTAATGTCGTTTCTGATGTGTGTACAAAATTTCAGGTTATTCGGACGTGGTTTGGTTAGTTTCGGCATCGTTGGCGAATTTCGAAAGTTTAGAAATCCTTAGGCTTGAATCAGAGGGTAATTTGGTATATTGATGTGGTTTTGAGTGTTCCGAGGGTTCGACTAAGTTTGGATGATGTTATATGAGGTGTTGGTATATTTGGTTGAGGCCCCGAGGGGCTCGGGATGATTTCGAATGGCCATCAGGGAGTTAGAACTTTGGAAAATCTGTTGGTGCAGCTGTTTCTGGTTTTCCGCACCTGCGGAAGGGAGATCATAGGTGCGTTAATCGCAGGTGCGGTTTTGGTGTGCAGGTGCGAAGTTGGGCAGACCTGAGGTATATCGCAGAAGCGGAAGGAGAGTCGCACCTGCGAGCCCGCAGTTGCGAAGGATCGATCGCAGTTGCGAACTTGGGAGCTTAAGTGAAGTCCGCAGATGCTGACATTTGGTCGCAAATGCGGGACTGCAGATGCGGTATTTGGACCGCAGATGCGGAACCCCTAGGGCAGAACATATAAATTCTCGCCTTCGCGAATTTTAGCCATTCTTCATCATTTTTCATACGGGTTTGGAGTTTTTGAGAGATTTTGAAGAGGGATTCAAGGGGAATCACTTTGAGGTAACGTTTTTGAACTCAATACTCGATTCTATGGTGATTTCTAACTGATTAAGCATGAAATTCGTGGGATTTAGGAGTTAAAATTTGGGGAATTAGGGCTTGAAACTTGAGAATAAGGATTGGGTGATTGAGGGGTCAAATGAAGTTAGATTTTTATAAATTTGGTATGTATGGACTCGTGAGAGGATAATGATTCTGGTTTTGTGATTTTTATTGTATTTCGAGACGTGGGTCCGGGGGTCGGGTTTGGCCAATTTCGGGATTTTTTATGTAATTTAATTATTTTCGCATGAGTTTTGTTCCTTTAGCATATATTGATGTTATGAATTTTGAATAGATTCGGAGCGATTTGAGGCCGAGTCGAACGGCAAGGGCATCGCGGAGTAGATTTTCATCCGGTTTGAGGTAAGTAACAATTGTAAGTCTAGACCTGTGGGTATGAAACCCCAAAATTTCGTACTATTTTGATAAATGAGGTGATGCACATGCTAGGTGACGGGCGTGTGGGCATGCACCTGTAGGGATTGTGACTTGGTCCGTCCCGTGGCAACTGTAGAGTTGCGTGATTGATAAATTTTATATGACTTCCATGTGTTTTAGAAATGATTCCATTAACTTGGCTGAATGCCATGTTTGGGGTCTTGTGCCGTACTGTTTGAACCCTCAAGGGTATTTTTCTAATGTCCTCACACTGGTTTTGATAGAAAATATATTCTCAGTCATGGTTTAGACATGTTTACTGTTAAATCATGTTCATCATTCTATTTTAAATATGTGAAAGATATTTTGGGCTGAGTCCTTTGAGTTGTACTGAGATGCCCGAGTGGCTTGTGAGATGATCGAGTGAGGCCGAGAGCCGGATTGTGAGGATAGTTATGGATCGGGCTGCACGCCGCATCGTTATATATATATATATATAGATCGGGTTGCACGCCACAACGAGATGATGGATCGGGCTGCACGCCGCAACGATCTAGGAGCCCCTCCGGAGTCTGCACACCCCACTGAGCGCAATCGACTATATGTTTATGGATCGGGCTGCACGCCACATCGGTTATTATAAGGTACCTATTGAGCTTGAGTGCTGAGTGTGAGTGTTGATTGGTGATAGTTGAGTCACAAGTAACTGAGATGCTTGCCCGAGGGGCTATATATGAGTGATACTTCGCCCGAGGGGCTTGTTTTATGAAATTACTGTTTTCACTCTTCTTTTATACCGAGCCTCTATTGAAAATGTTGAATAAATATTTTAAACAACTTTCATTGAAACTGGAGTTTTACAAGATGTTCGGAATTTAATTACTGATTTGATCTTGTTATTCCCACTGAGGTTTTTATGTTATGAGATTTATATGATTTTAAGTGCTCGTCACTGCACTCAGTCTTTAGTTATAATTGTTACTTACTGAGTTGGCGTAATCACGTTACTCCTTACACCGTGTATGCAGATTCAGGTGCTAGGCAGAGTGAGAGCTGATCTTTCCTTTTTTGGAGCATACCGGAGATTTATGAAGTAACTGCGGCGTCCGCAGCCTTGCCTTTCTCCTTCCTATTTCTTTAGTATTTCTATTCTCGGACTTATCTTGTATATGAGGAGACAGTATCAAATTTTTTTATTTAGTTGATCATGACTAGGGACTCCGGGATCGGGATGTGTTTGAAACCTATCTTTACTTGTTTTGAAATTCTTAAAGGAATATTTTATGAAATATCGAATTAGTAATGAATACGTAGTGAATTGGCTAGCCTAGTATCACGATAGGCGCCATCACGACCAGGGTGGTTTTGGGGTCGTGACACTCATCAATCCAATGGCTGGTAACAGTAAGGTAATCACATTCATTACCACTTCTACCAATATCAGTTGTAATAGCAACACGACAATTTATATGAGTAAATAAATAGTGCAAATATTGTTCATATTCATGTTTATATTTATAAATATCGCTCTACACGGTTGTGCAAGGAAAACCTTTATAAGTAGGATTAAAAACTTTTCTAATATAATGCACACAGTGAGGGTTAGAAGGAAAACTATAGGGTAAGCACATGACAGTAACCATTTTTGCCAATTCTTCCCGATCTTTTTTGGATCATAATATAAAATATCACTGGTAACAATGTTAATTCCCGGTTGAAATTGATTTGACTCGGTACTAAGGTCATCCTGACTAGGTACACTTGTTCCCTCGGCCAAAGCTTTCGTACGAAGATAACTAACTTTATCTTGAGGGTGTAGCAATATGTGTCTAGCCAAACTTCCCGCCCCCTCCCCCCACCTCCAACATATTTAAAAACTAACTCTTTGCATAAGTTTTACACTTACCCCTATTTTTTTTCTCTTAGTTGAATAAAAGATGGCCAAACAACAGATGTTTCACTCCGTTTAGAAGGTTGTCTAGAAAAAGTAGGGGTAGTAACAAGAGGGTCAGACGAGGCATCATTTGGATTATTAGTTGGTTAACTTCAGGAATAGGACTAGTGGGTGTATCGTTATCCGATTGCGTTTCATCAAATATATTTCTTCATCATCATTTTCATCAATAGTTGGATTTCCATAAAGAGCATTCATATATTCATGGTTTACTTGTTCACCGGGTGAAATATTAAGGCAAAATTGACTCTCGATAAATTGTAATAAACTATTATTGCTATCAAGAATAGCAGGTGCAGGACGGGTAACAGGTTTGGGTCGGGGAATCGGGGGAAGTGGAGGAGGAATAGATTGGCCACTAAATTCACCACTCTTAGATTTTTCCTTTTTTTTTACTAAATATTTTTTTTAAAGAATAAGCCATCTTAATTAATCAAGCAATACAAAGTAAATAAAACAAATAAAATTATAATATTAAAATTTAATAGTTGGAACGAGTTTACCAAATTGACAAAGAATAGCAGGTGTAGGACGGGTAACAGGTTTGGATCGGGGAACCGGGGGAAGTGGAGGAGGAACAGATTAGCCACTAAATTCACCACTCTTAGATTTTTCCTTATTTTTTACTAAATATTTTTTTTAAAGAATAAGCCATCTTAATTAATCAAGCAATACAAAGTAAATAAAACAAATAAAATTATAATATTAAAATTTAATAGTTGGAACGAGTTTACCAAATTGACGAACAACTTATTGCAAATTAATTATCGTTGAAGACTTGAAGACTTCAATTCACCAACTTTACAAATTTTCACAAATTACAACAATAAAGTAAGCATTTATAGAAGAAAATTAGAGATATTGATGATTTTGTGAGAAAAATTATAGTTGAAATTAAAGAAAAAATGTAATTATAAAAAGCTTGGGATTAAATGGCTATTTTGTAAATAGAAAACGACTATTTTGGCAGAGAAACGACTACATTTTAAATGCCCAAACATGGTATTTTTTTTTTTAAATTAGAGCAGTTGGACCCGTTTGGGACCGTTTAGGCCCGCTGGGACCTGTCCGGTCCTGATCTCAAACGGTCCAGTCTCGCGGGCCTCACGCAAAGGACCGGCCCACTTGCCAGGCCCACCTCCCCTGGTCCAGTTCTTAAACGGTTAGGACCGTTTAGGCCCACTACCATATGGACCGCGGTCCTGAGCCTGTCCCAATTCTGGACCGGCCCACTTGCCAGCCTTAGATTAACAAAAGAAATAAAATCACTTGATTCCCAAAAAGCCGCGATACAGGTATATATAACCAAAAGAATTTTAAAAATATAACAACCAATGTTCTAAAAATTAAAACAAAATTGGAGTATAAATGATTCACCCATAATTTGTTTCAACTTTATACCCTCCTTCATTTAAGATGAGGAACGTGTTAAAAGAGTAGATTTACTTAAGCTGCAATATTTAAATAAAACTATATGTAAACTGGAGATTATATATATTTGGCAAAATATATAGTTTACCTATCGACTTTGTACCCAAATTCCTGTTACACACCTCTCCACCACAAGCAGCTTTTTACATATCTAATCTTTGTAGAGTGTGTTTAAGACACACCACTTTGTTCTTATTTAGATTTTTAAAGCATGTATACTATCACGCGCCAATAAGGCCGTGACACATGTCACTGACTAATAATAAAAATATAGCACATAAAATTACAATTATATCCCCATCTTCTTCATCTTGTCCACCATAACTGTCATCACCACACATTCATTTTCTTTTTGTTCTCTTTCAATTCCCACAACTGAAGCAACAAGGGAGTAGTAATAAAGAGGAATGCATTTTTCTTAGCGATGAAGATTAAGAATTTTACGAATTAATTATTTGTAAACTCACTCATTAACATGCTTATCTGGAAAAGCTTGAGCTAAGCTTTAATATCAGGGGGAAATTTTGCAAATTTCACTCTTTCAGAAATTTAACTTAGTCACGACAAAGCCTCAAGCTAAGCTTTTATGGAAAAAAGAAAAAAAATTTGTACATAAACTTTAGTCGAGCTTTAATGGTTGGTGGAGCTACAAAGAATTATAATTTTTGAATTCAATTATAATTTCTCAACCAAAAAAAAAAAATCGACAAAGCTAGGGACTAATCATCAAGAAAAGATATGAGAAATCTTGTAGGGTCTACTTGAGAAGAAGTCGATCAGGTGGAGAGAAGTGGGTCTAAGCATTAAAGCGTAGCTATGAAAGATTTAGTGATTTTTTTAAATAAGGAAGAAGATGACCCTATTTTAAATTTTAAAAAAAATTAGTAAAAAAATGCATTAACCATGTGGGCAAAGTGGTATGTTTAAGACATACTATAAAAATTAGGTGTCTAAAAGGTTGTTCATGGTAAAAAAGTGTAATAAAAATTTAGGTGCAAGATTGTTGGATAAATTATGTATTTTACCTATATATTTCAAATATACCGCAAAATTGAAGAGTCGCCCAAAAGAGGGCCACATGTGCAAAATTTTGGTAGCCGAGCCACAGTGT
This sequence comes from Nicotiana paniculata, assembly GCA_005239505.1. Lineage (NCBI taxonomy): Eukaryota > Viridiplantae > Streptophyta > Magnoliopsida > Solanales > Solanaceae > Nicotiana > Nicotiana paniculata. The sequence continues at coordinate 48,422 of ML313077.1, read as the reverse complement.
TTATTACGCAAAAAAAGAAGAAAAAAATATTAGTAGGAGTACTAAATTTTGTTGTTCGATGATTGGAATATTTGTGGGATTAAACAGCCATTGTTAGTACTCTAAAACCCGACTCTGATAGCGACGGCGACAAGTTACCTACAGAGCCCCAAAAATATAGTAGTTCTCTAAACACCCAATTCTTCGGAATGCATGCCGTGGAATCGCAGGTAATTCTCCGATGAAAAATTCATGAAAATGTCTGGAGGCGAGTACAGCGATCACAACGTTTTATTACGGTCTACTTCATCGGCGTCAGAAGGCGATTTAGAAAGCCAGTCGCCGAGGAGAACGAATACTAGAAGCATTAAGGATCTATTAAAGCGGTTGGATCGAGGGTTTTCGGGTCAGCGATCATCTGATATAAAGCGATCAGAGAGGGACCAAAACTCGTCGTCTTCTCCTTCTTCTAATCGCGGTGGTTCGGATGAAATTCTCGGCGATAGTGCTCCACCGGAATGGGCGATGTTGCTTGTTGGATGTCTCCTTGGCCTTGCTACTGGCCTTTGTGTTGCCGCCTTTAACCGCGGGGTTAGTTTCAGCTTTTCTTTCAAAATTGTATAGCTTTTTTTTTTTCCTTTTTCGTTTTGCTTATAATGAACTTATTTTTGCCTCTAATAACTAGACAAATATGAGAAATTTAACCTCCAATGGGGACCATTATACTCTATCCTGGCCTGTTTCAGTCCAATACTATATAGTTTATCTTTTAAAGCACATTAGGGGTTCTTATTTAGTAGCAAAATCTGAAAATTAAAAATTATGGACATTAGAATCAGCAAAATGCTATTGCATTCGGAAATCTGCATGTTATATTTAAAGATATTCCCCTTATTTATTTGCTTGTGTATCTTTCCTGGGGTTGTAGGGTTTCCACAGTACAGATCTTAAGTTAATGAGTAGCTGCAGTTCCTCTGTGTGTGTGTGTGTGTGTGTGTTTTAATGAGGGAATATGTGTGTAGCGGGACTGATTTTGTGACTTGCAAGCTTATCCGACCATTTTCTTTGTTGATTAAAGGTGTTGCATTTAGAGAGTTGCTTTGAACAGTATTATTTCTTGTGTTGGATGACAACGAGGATATTTGTTTAGGTACACGTAATACACGAGTGGGCGTGGGCTGGTACTCCTAACGATGGTGCGGCTTGGCTTCGTTTGCAAAGGCTAGCTGATACCTGGCACCGGATACTTTTAATACCAGTTTTGGGTGGAGTCATTGTTGGCATGTTGCATGGTCTGCTCGGAATATTGGACCAAATAACACAGTCCAGCTCTTCTCAGGGACAAGGATTTGATTTGATTGCTGGAATCTTCCCTACAGTGAAGGCCACTCAAGCTGCTATAACTCTGGGTACTGGTTGTTCTTTGGGTCCCGAAGGCCCTAGTGTAGATATTGGGAAGTCATGTGCCTATGGATGCTCAGTGATGATGGAAAACAACCGGGAAAGAAGAATAGCTCTCATTGCAGCTGGTGCAGCTGCTGGAATTGCTTCAGGTATGCTGTTTCTCATTAAGAAGTATCTGAACCAGGAGTTTTTTCTTTTATCACTTCCAATGTAATGAAGAGAATACGGCCTTCTGCAAAATTATATGTTATGAAGATGCACGGTTTGTTTGTAAATTCTGGGATGGTGATCACTGAGAGGCTAGAGGTAATCTGGGGACATTGACGAAGATTGGAGACATTGGTTGCTCGATCTCAAAACCATTATGAATGGATTTTTTTTTGCAAAATTCTCTCGTGATGAAGGTTTTTGGTGTGTTATTGCTTATATGGATTATAAGTCTCATGCATATTCAAGTGACACTAAGAGCACTAAAGAGATTCTCATGCTTTCCCACCTTTTACTTCATTCCCAAGAGACGTTTTTTTCTCTATTTTCTCTTTCCCAAAAATGAAACAGTCTCACCAAAATAGGCTGTCGCCTTGGCGCCCAGCTGTCCCTTTATTTGTTGCAAATAGAAAAGCCGGCAAGTCTTTTGGGCTTGCAATGTTCAATATGGGTCTTATTATCAAAGGAGTAGAAACTATTCCTGCAAGCTAATATGGCTTCTGTGGTTCCCACAGGCTGTTTATAATTGTAAGGAGATATACTTGCCTATTATGTTTGCCGATATGCCACAGGCTGTTTATAATTGTAAGGAGATATACTTGCCTACTTTGTTTGTCGATATGCCACATATATATTCCTCCTTAGTGTACTTCTTGATATGTGTATGTTTGGGACAGTATAATTGTCTGTGTGAATTGTGGAGCTTTGTGCCTTTCCGGAGCTTGCCTCAGCTGGTGGATGGATCTTCAGGTTTAAGTTTCTTGTACTACAGGTTTCAATGCAGCGGTAGCGGGTTCTTTTTTTGCGATTGAAACAGTTTTAAGACCACTCCGTGCAGAAAATTCACCCCCATTTACAACTGCGATGATCATTTTGGCCTCTGTTATATCATCAACTGTATCAAATGCAGTACTTGGCGAGAAACAGGCTTTCACAGTGCCCACGTATGATATGAAATCTGCTGCTGGTATTTGATCTAATTCTAGTTTATTTTATCATGGCTAGAACATTGCTACATCAGTGCTTCGGTATTTCCGTGGCTGCTGTTCTCTTTATTTATGCTGTATCTGCACTAGTACCAATTGCCATGGATATTTGCTCTTTCACAATTTTGCTGCACGCAGTTGCTGTTCATGTTGCATTGTTGGATGGAAAATTTTGTAATCAGGGAACTGGGAGTTTCATTTCTGCTCTATTTTTACCATTTCTCATGAGACTGTTTACTGTTGGTATTATCTGTTCATACTTACATACTGTCTTTCACATGCTAAATAAGAAATGGATAAGATCAAACGCTCTTTTCTGCTTCTTTATGCCTATTGTATCATGTGAATATACTGCGGTTTTGATGGTAACAAGGAAAACAGTGATGTGTTCTTATATTTTCAGGCATAGGCACTCATTAATTAGCTCGTAACTTGGAGTCGGTGTGCTATTCTAGTTTTTAGCACGTACTATGATTATGCTTAACGATTAGCCTCTTTCAGTAGCTTGGACTTCTCATTGTGTAAAAGTGGGCTGTAGTCATTTCCTTTATGATATATTTTCTAAAGAGAATGGATAAAGTGATGGATGTTGGAGATAACTGGTTATCATGTTACTTCATGATTTACATGTATAAGATCTGTCTTGATTGTCATTCTATTTAATATGCATTTCTTTCTGAATGCTTAAAAATCTTTTTTATAGAGCTTCCATTGTATCTGATACTGGGGATGCTGTGTGGAGTAGTAAGTGTGGCTTTCACTCGATTGGTGTCCTGGTTCACCAAGGGGTTTCAGTTCCTCAAGGAAAAATTTGGACTTCCTGATGTTGTCTGCCCTGCCTTGGGGGGTTTAGGAGCTGGTGTAATAGCTCTTAGATATCCTGGAATTCTCTATTGGGGTTTCACCAATGTTGATGAAATCCTTCATACTGGGAAGACTGCATCTGCACCTGGAATCGGATTGCTAGCCCAATTAGTTGCTGCTAAAGTCGTGGCCACTGCTTTGTGCAAAGGGTCTGGCCTTGTTGGTGGATTGTATGCACCAAGCTTAATGATAGGTGCTGCTGTAGGTGCTGTATTTGGGGGGCTAGCTGGGGAACTAATAAATTCAGCTATTCCAGGGAATGCTGCTATTGCCCAGCCACAGGCATATGCACTGGTCAGATGATATACTTTTTCCATATTACTTTCTCCAAACAATTATTTTATTACACTTCATTGCAGTTTAGGAAGTAAACTTTTGGATAAATTTAAACAATGTAGGTGGGAATGGCTGCTACACTAGCTTCCGTTTGCTCAGTGCCTTTGACTTCAGTGCTCTTATTGTTTGAGTTGACAAAAGATTATAGAATTTTGCTTCCTCTCATGGTTAGTCTTGCTGAACAAAGATTCACTAGCTCTAATTATTTTTCATGTGTGTTACTAAATGCTGCTTCACTTGCTTAAACACCTACCTATGTCCATAATCTCCTATCTTCGAGTAACTCAAGTCTGTCGCACAATCTTTCTTACTTTCTAGTTTCTACTAACCCAAGCTTTCTTTCTGATGGATGGCTGTCATACTAGGTTATGGAGGAAAATACTTCCTTTAATTATGTATGAGTTACTTCTGAGTTTCATTCAACGTGAAATCAAGGTTTCTTGACTTTGATCGCTGTCTGGTTTTTCTTTACAAGTTATATCTTAGGGTATCATTATATATGTATCTGAGTTTTAACTTTGTGGCAGTATGGCTGTTTGTTTGTACTAAGTTTTAACTTAGTTGCATTGAATTTGAGCTCTTAGTGTGTGTTTGACCTCCAAATTTGTATCTTGGGGCTCTTATTTGAATATTCTGCTGGAAGAGACTAAATTAGAAATTTTTGGGTGAAATAAGATCAAGTAGTTTGCTTAAATCACGGTTGAAATCACTCTGGGAGGGGTCAGGCGATGAATTTAATGTTGATAAATGGTCCTGACACGTTGGACTGTTGTCCCCTCTACATATGAGAGGTCAGAGGGCTAGAAAGTTGGAGAGCATTCGATAATTAGGAGGAGAGTATTCTGTAGTTAGGAGCCTCATTCTCTTGTATTACCTTACATTACATCACATCACATAATAATGTAATATTACATTGTATGTGTATATGTGTGTGTGTTGGAGTCAGCTTGCACGCATCGCGAATATTCCAACATGTACTTGCTATCTCCCACCAGCATAGGTAGCCTACCAAGGCTTAGGCAGAGAGGAAGAATTCACCTAATGTTTTCTCTACTGGGATTTGAACACATTATATTGTACTATAGTAAGACTTAACCATTATAGGACTCACATATACAAATATGACTTGTATATTTTACAACTAGGAGTTAATGGAATCTTATAGAACACTCGGATTTACACAAAGATACAAGGGCATTTTGGTACATTACACATCTTCAATTTAAGATCACAAGATTTAAATGTCTTCCTTACTTAAACTCCGTGCCCAGTCAAACTAAGTCCTCATTTGTTTTCTTTTAAGATTAAGACGTCTGAATCTGAATGCACGTCTGAATATTAAGATGTGGTATGTAGATCTGAACACTGAACGATTAAGACTGTTTGTTTTTCAACATCTGAACACTTATAATAAATATATTTCAAGATAAAAAAATATACAATATGCAAAAAGAAGTGATTAAATATTATATCAATTAGTGAAAATATTAACTTGAAAAAAAAGTTATTATTTGAGATAAATTGAAATATTATAATATATAAATCAATATTTTATGTTTGATCCAATTGTTAAACTATTTGAACTATAAATGAAAATTATATATCAATAACAACAATTGTAGTAACGAATTGTAACAAAAAAAAATTTGAACGTAAATTTATCTTCTAATCAAACTTATCCAACAAATTAAAACAATAAACTCAATACTAGTTATAATTTAGATGCACAAACATTAGAATATTTGAAGAACTAATTGATAATCAGATCAAGTTTTAACATTCAAACACTGAAAAGATATTTGAAATGACTAAAATAAAAAACTCTCAAGTACTTCCTCTTCTTTGTACTATTTTGAGTGCGAGTTGCCCGCCCGTATCATTCATTATCTGAGAATGCCCAGCTAGGTCCATCAGTTTCACCCAATACTTCTTCATGTTGTTATTCTTCGTCAAATATTACTTGAGGCAAATCAAACTGATTAAACAAATCATCATTGATGCATTCCTTTCTGATAAAATTATTAACCGCAAAACATGCAATAACAACATCTCTTTGGATATCAATAGGATATGGAGGCATCTTGTCCAATATCGGGAATCTTGCTTTCAACACTCCATAAGCACGCTCGATGACATTTCTAAGTTGTGCATGCACATGATTAAATTTTTCCTCCTTAGTTATAGCACGCCTGCGATGATAATCTCCTAACCAATATCGAATATTACGATATGGTGCTAGAAATCCTCTAGTGTTAGGATATGCCGCATCACATAGATAGTATTTGCCTGACATTAAGAAAAAAAAGTTAGGTGATCATATTGAAAAGCTAAAATATTATTTCAATTGCTTAAGTTGTATCACTTACTAGCCGGGGGAAATGGAAAGCCGTTAGAACACCTGCATCATGTGCTACCCCTTCCCATCCAACATAAACATAAGTAAAGACCATATTGAAGTCACATATTGCCAGAACATTCTGATAATATTTACCCTTTCCTCTTCCTCTGTACATAATCTGTTGATTAGCTAGAGCAACATCATGTATTAATGTCCCATCTAGTGCACCTATTGCTCCCTGCCAATACATAAATTTTAGTTAAAAGTAAAGAAAAAAATTAGTTCTTGTGAAATTCTATAAAGATAGTAGTATAATGAATAATACCTTAAAAATTCTTCGTAACCTATTATTAGCACAAGGAATATTCAGATTCGTATCAGATGTTGTAGGCGCTATCATCTCATTTGCAAATTTCATCATTGCGTCTAGACCTTCATGAAAGTACTTATGCACTGTTTGCGAAGAATGTTGAAATCCTCTCTTAATAACCACAAAACGCTCGTTATGTCCTATAATGGTTAAGAATATTGCTATCTTCTCTTCGACAGATATATGTTTGCTATCTGTGAGCCATCCATTGTGCCTAAAATGCTGACATAAACTAACATATGCATCACGTGACATGCGCATCAATTCTATACATTGTCGATTATTGACCAGATAAAGATGAAGTTAGATCTTTATTTCTTTGATCATACTCCAATCTAAAACTATTTCTATGCCAATACAAGCACATCAACAACAATATTTGATCGTTGATATCCATGTCCAATCTGTTTTAACAAAGAGAAAAATATAATAAGCAATACTAAGCACAACATGAAATATATCCTATAAGCACAAAAGATTACAGAAGCACAACAAAGTCATTATAAAAGTTTATTCTATAGTCATCAAGCATAACCAGACACTAAAAAAGTGTATTTCACGAATAAATTTATACAAAGCATGATATAGTATCAAAAAGTTTCATAATAGATACTAGTTGATAACAATAAAGAAAATATTGCATAAAATCAACATTTAAAACATATTCCAGCTTATTAATTAGCAAAATTAAAGCATTCCCATTTTTTTCTCATTGCTTTGACCCAACTCTCCAATTTGTCGACCTTTGTCATTTGCATCCATGCTTTTCTATAGCTATCACCTTCACAAAGTATACTAACAGCTGCACTGTATAATGGTTCTTCCCATCCAAGTCCCTCTAATTTTACCATACATTCCTCAACATTAGGCGCAATAATTTTTTTAATCAATATCTCCAAAGTAGTACTCATCTTATCATCAATTTCTGCTCGAGACAATGTGGTTTTTCTTTTCTTTCCCGCATTTTTCCTTTCTATTGAAACTGGAGAGTTAACAGATATTCCATCATTTTTGTCACCAAGTAGATCTTCAACATCATCAAGGGTATCTATATCTATATTAGTAGATAAAGGTGAGACACCAGGTCGGGGAATTGAACAACTTGGGCTCCAACCATGAATGTCGGTTGCAGTAGAACCCTCGAAAAGTGTTGTACAAAGATCTGGGAATAGTAGAGGTGAACTCTTCAATGTCTTGGCTTTTGGATGATCCTATATCCAAATATATAAGATCATACTTCTAATATACACGTCAAACCATTTTCTACANAAAAAAAAAAAAAAAAAAAAAAAAAGGAAGAAAATTCACTGGATAATGAACTAACCTTTATGTACTCATCCCACTCACTATTAGACATTAGAATGGTATTAGTTGCTGGATCATAAATATTGCCAGTCTTTTCAGTTATCGGCAACCAAGCTTGATACTTTTCTGTTAGATAATCATAGTGATTCCTCGTCTGTTTTTGGTTAACTTTAAAACCATGAGAAGTCTCCAGAACTAACTTAACCTTGTTCCATGAATCCGGCTTCAAACTACTTCCAAGTCTCCCCGTTTAAAGATACTTCTTGAATACAAGTTTCTAAAAAAGTTTTTACAACATCCATATTTCTCCAACTCACTCTTGCATTTTCATTAGATTCCATGTCTGAAATATAAGATTGTAGTGATTACAAAACATCGACTAATATTAAAAAAACAGATACAATCAAGAAAAAAAGTAAAAAGCCAAAAAGATAAGTTGTATATTTCTAAGTAAATAATCTGTATGAAGATTGCAAAGATGTAGAAAATGGTATGATCTTAAACACAAAATAGGAAAAAATTGAGAAAGTAAAGAAGCTCTTCTTGAATAAACAAAAGAAAGCATGATTCAATTATAGAACATGTAACATATGACGAATAATTCAAGAGCAATAGCACATAAATATTCAGAAAGCAATGAAATATAAATCTTACAAAAAAGCTATGTATACATGACGAATGACATTTTCTCTAAAGGAAGAGATAGATGTACTGCTAGCTGCTATTACGACTTTGCTTTATATGATCATACATAAACTATTTCTTATCTTTCTTTTCTTTTGAATGGGATTTTCTTCTGTTTTATAAACTTGAACTTCTACTGCAGGATGTGAACTATAAACTTGAACTTCTATTGCAGGATGTGAACTACATGTGAACTTGGCCATCACAGCATAATATACCTTAAAGTCGCTCATTAGACACATTAGAGCACCATCATATCAATACTAAATGTTTTTATAACAACAACATTGCAACCAACAACAATATTCCCATAACAAGAAAAATAGTCCATACACATGAAATGTCAGTATGATAGTCAGGTAAACATATTTGATGCTTAAATAATCTCACTATAAAGTTTCGAATTTCACAAGTAATTTATTTACGGCCACCTACCAGTATGTTTAGTACATCCCATTTATCAACTTTGACAGCAATAATAGAGGCCAGATTTATAGTACCTTTATTGCCTTCCATTGATTATTATCTAAACTATTTCCAGAAGTTATACTTAAAAACTTATCTTTTCTAATTTCTTTGGTTAAAAAATTATTCTGCGTGTATATATAAATACAAAGTTTTGCTTTAGTGAAAAGAATTGAAGCCTAAAAATTCAATACAGACCATAGATATATGCAAAGATTCCACCACTCATCAAACAAAATTCCAATAAACCCAAACAGAACGAAGCCAAGGCCAAGAAAGAATACTCAAAACAACACTTTGTCAAACTATCGACAATGCTCTTCTTTGTATTGGGATTTACCCATCCCATCCATACCCATAATTTTTATCAATACATCCTTCTATTTTAGCCACAAGTCTTCTCAATCGTATTTTAAAAGGAGTCTTTTTAAACCCTAAACTCGAAACTGAAATTTACCATTAGAAAAGTGGAAACAAGATGGAGAATTCCAAGTAGAATTTTCAAAATCTTACCCAGAAAAAGATTTGGCGGCTGCTTGATCGTTGAAGAGAGAGACACGTGAAGGATGAAAGTTGTTTTGGGTTTAGAAGAAATAGCCTGATTTCAATAGATAGAAAAGGAGCACCGAAAAAAGAGGTGTATTTTCTGTATTTTTAACCTCTGAACGGAATTAAGACTCAATTAAAGGTCTGGCCGAATCAGACCAAATCAGACCTATTCAGACTTCTTAAAAATAAAAAAACAATACACTTAATGGGCTAAGATTCAGACTTTTTAAAAATAAAAAAACAATACAGTTAATGGGCTAAGATCTGATTGATTCAGGTTCAGACCCTCATTAGTGCAAACAAATGAGGCCTAAGACACATATATTGAAACGGAAGGAGTAACTCTTTTACCAGCCAACGACCAGAGTTTTGCAAAATCTTAGTTGTTTGCTATTACAAGGCTTGTTGGTTACTTGCGTCCTAGTAATCCACTAGGAAGATTCCTTGAGCTCCAATCGGAAGAACCGTGAATAAGTATGGTTGATATCTTAGTCTGGACAGGCAAACTCATGCTCGCATCACTCAATTATAGAACAGGAACATATCTCTGCATGTTTTAGCAATTAGGTAAAAGTGCAATTTGTTAACTCTTCTAGAAACGACTGTATAACATAACTTCCTAATAAAAAGCTTGCTCATTTGTTTGCCACCTCATCTGATAGCTTAAGCTGTTTGAGTTGGGACACATTCATATATTCATTTTAGATCACTTGCATGAAGAAGTAGACTAAAACACACCTGGACTTTGCATTAACCACTAGGTGAAGTACCAAGGAGAGGATCGGCTTCTCGGAGCTGAGGTATGTGATGAAAGGCATTGATGAACGTCTGGAATGGAGTCAACTGAGCACCCTGCTTGGTTGAAGCATATGAAAATGTTTTGTAGACGGGTGGTGTCAAGTCTTGAACTCATTACTTCTACCTGCTCTTGTAGCATGTGGAATTGTTTGACTACCTCATCTAGAAGCTTAAGTTAGAGAGACACATTCATTTATTTATTTTAAGTAACAAAAGTACTGGTTGCAATAACCATGTGTTTTTTTCCCGTACAGATTCAGCGATTTGTGATAGAATACTGCATTGCCTTCCTAGCTAGTTTTTTTTGTTTGGGGGGGGTGGGGGAGGGTTGAACTTGGAAGATCGAAATAACTTAGGGTTATTTCCTTGTAGAGCTACAGTTTTTTCAGATTGTAGTAATAATGCCTGACCATATGGTTTGCTAGTTAGTGGATCTCAGTTATCTTTGTACTATCGCATGGATGTTCTTATTGTAGTAATAATGCCTGACCATATGTTTGCTAGTTAGTGGATCTCAGTTATCTTTGTACAATCGCATGGATGTTCTTTGTTATTATAGCTTGAATTTTCAATGCCATAATGATATGTGGGGTAACACTTGCGCCTTTTAATCATGCAACTGTTTTAAATGTTCTTCATTAGGGTGCTGTTGGACTGGCAATATGGGTGCCTTCTGTTACAGACCAGCCAAAGGAAATGGAGGTATCAGAAGCGAAATTTGCATCAAAAGGTTACTCAATTCTTTCACCAGTTGATGAGAAAAATGAAGGGAATGTTCCGAGGAAATCTGGTGAGGGAAATGACTTGGAACTATTGGTGATTGGGAGTCATAATAGTCGTGAATCATTTGATGAAGGTCTCATTCTGGAAGATCTGAAGGTACTATATTTGCTTTCGGCATATAAAAATGTGGGAAAGTTGTGTTTTAATGGATCTTATACTCAGGTTTCATTTTCTTATTGATTTTTGAACCAAACACCGCCTCATTTTCTTTTGAAGACTTGTTCTATGATTTTGGTACGTCAAGTTTCTAATGTGTATTTCCTTCTATTAGGTTTCTCAAGCCATGTCAAATGATTATTTGAAGGTCTCTCCGAGCCAAACTGTGAAAGAAGCTTTAGAGTGCATGCATGACGGCCAACAGAGTTGCGCTATTGTGGTTGATGCTGAAGGTTACTTGGAAGGAATTTTAACATATGGTGACGTCAAAAGAAGTTTGTTTAAGAGCCATGGGGATTCTTCTAACAATGATTTATCAGTCACAGATGTATGCGCTTAAGATTGCCATCATGCCAAATGTCTTTTATGTTCAGTTCTTTTGTTTTCCCCATTTGTTTTCTCTTTCCCGTCTTTGCCCCGGGGAGTTCAGTCCCTGCACGTTCCTGCTTTTTCTTACTTTAGTTACATGATTTAGCAGGCAAATACTTGTCTTGTGTCCTCTATATGCACAAGAGGAATAAGCTATCGTGGCCAAGATTGTGGACTCCTAACTTGTTATCCTGATACGGATCTAGCAACTGCAAAGCAACTAATGGAGGCCAAAGGAATTAAACAATTGCCTGTGGTCAAACGTGGTGGAGAATTCAGAAGAGAAAGAAAGCGCAGAATTATTGCTATTCTGCGTTATGATTCAATAGAGGAGTCAATCAGGTTTTGCATCTTCTCAATGTAGTTTCTCCTATTGTACTTGTATGTTGTTCCGTTTCTCTCTAATCCAGGATTTTAAATTTGGTTCTATGTAAGTCACAGAGTAGAAGTTCTATTTTTTGTGGAATTTGTAGGGGAAAAGAAGAAAAAAAGAAAATAAAAAAAACGGATTAATGGCACTTGTTCTTGCATTAGTTGTAGATCTTACCAGTAGCTTTATCAAGAGAATTAAATTGCAAGCTTATCAAATCCAATGGTGTTATCTTTTGGAAATTTAGCAGAAAATCTTTATGTTATGCGGGCCTGTGAATGAATGGAACACATAGAAGATGTGTGAACTTAAGTGATAGTTATAGGGTTCTTTTAAAATTTGGTGCTAAACTAGAGCTTGAAAAAATAGGTGTGAATGTCTGTACAGCTGCTGTAGAACGATTGAACAATTCTTATGGCCGGTGTTTTGGCTAGGTTGGTTGGTGTCTTGGTGAGGGTAGGTTGTGAGTATGACCTTGATATTTAGTCTTTGGCCAAGTCTGATCTTGTCTAGCTTGCTTCCGATGGTCAACTGCAAAAGAACTTTATTATGTTACTAACCAAGTAAGTAAAAGGAAGGAAAGAAATGCAATGTTTTGAAGATAGAAGTAGCTCAACCCAGAAACTTAAGATGAATTATCTTTTGTTATTTCATTTTTTGGTGTAAAGAAAACTATGTAGATCAAGCTGAACTTAACTAGAGTTTTTAGAAATCCTTCTAAGATGAACAAGGACGTACTTTTGTTTTTCTGAATTGTAAATTGGCTTCCAGCGAAACCTTTGTGCCGATGCCTAATAGGCTGTACCTTTCTCCTGGAAAAAAAAAAGAAGGGGGGAAGAAGAGAAACTACTCAACTGTGGAATTTGAATTATCTAGAAATGCTTGGTTTTTGTATTGTCAGTGTTTTCTGAATGTAATAGATTCCGCAGGAGTGAAGTGAGTCGCCGAAAGTCAGTCTGCCAGCAGAGTGAAGATAATGACAAGCAGATTGCAACAAATGGCCATTAATTGCTCAAGGCACTGAATATCAATTGCAAGTTTCAACAAGAAATTTTAAGTTTAGTTCTATAGTTGAGCATCAGTTGGTATATACAACTTTCCTGCACTCTTCTCCAGTCCGAGGATGGGAGACAAGCTGCAACTAGAAATTTACCACCTTAGTTGGACATCAGCAGATATATCAAAATTACTGTATATTCCTATTCTTTAACTTATGCTGCATGCAGAAATTGAGGTTCCTTGTCAAGCTAGTGACATGCTTGTTTATGGAGCGGACACGCTGTGCCAGGCTGCCTACAGAGCCCGTGCTTAATAGCACTAATTTTCCTCAACAGTTTTGGTTGTACTTGCTGAAATGGGAAAGGCAGTTTACCAGTGTAAATTTGACATCTGACATTTTGTAAATGAAACTTATACTTAATAGTTCAGGATAATTCAAAGCAGTATCGTCATGGACGATTATATTAGCAACCCAAAGGCAGCATATTGCTAATAGTTGAAATTATATTAGTATTCCTCTCTTTTGAACTGTTAGATTACCTATACCTCAATTGGTTTCATCGTAACAGAATTAGATACCTCATGTAACATGTCTTGGGTAAAATTACAAGAAGGTAAAATTTGTAATAATAACAAAGTATGCTAAGGATATGCTGATGTGTGTACCCTTCCGTTGTTGGGTATTATTAATATTGTGATTGAAGAATATTAATTTACGTATAGGCAATAATAGACGAAAAGCCATCAAAAGCTTCGAAATTTTAATTGAGTTTGAATTTTTTTTAAATAATTATTTGTTTTGATTGGTATTGTTGCAAACGATGGGGAATATTCTTTGGAGTTTATATCTCAATTTTGAGGGTGTTTGGGAAAGATTAGAGTTGATTTTGGACGAATTTTCACATTGAAACTCGAAGATAAAAAATGTATTAAAGTTGTATTACAATTATATGTAAATGAAAATTGTATTTAAGTTGTCATATGTTGTAGTTATATTTTCTTAATTTGAATGTTGTATGAAAGTTGGAAAATACTTGTATAATGAATCATTGTATGAAACTTTATATTTTAAGTTGTAAATACTTTTTTCTTACATAAAGTTATTGATATGTATCATATTTGTATTAAGAGAAAAGTTTTGGTTGAAATTTACAGGAGGAGGAGAAGAAGAAGAAGCCAGCGTCTCTACTGCTTTGGTGTGACGCTACGATCTGATTCAATGATTCAAGCTATTAAAATAGTTTTATATGATTTGGTTCTTAATTAAGTCTATTTGCATAAACTTCAATTTGCTCGCATTCGATCAGATCCACGGCAGAAAAGATGTGCCATTATTCACATTTTTTTTTTGGTAATTAAACTTTCATACCAGGAAATTTTTTACAAGTAATTCAAAAAACCCTTACATACATGTTCCTATATGTTCTNCCCCCCCCCCCTCTCCAGCACCATAATGTTTCTTTGATGTTTCCTATCTATTACATTGAGTAACAGTCTAATCCACTTAAAGCTTTTTCCACATGTTTGTTTCTTCGACAGTGCACTTCCTGTATAATCAACTTGCCAATTATCTCCCATCGTCTCGCTTTGTCTTGAAAAATTCTGTTATTTCTCTCTTGCCACACATAGTAAACATATGCTGCTAGTATCATTTTGTATAACTCTGTTTGTGCATTCTTTCTCCTCGTCCATTTTTCTGCCCATGTTAGCTCGTCTGCCCATCCATATACTGGTTTGTTTATGTCTTGCCATGCTAGCAGATTCTCTCACAACTTTGCTGCGTATAGACACTCAAAGAATAGGTGTTGGATAGATTCATTTGCTTGTTTGCATCACACATTCTTGGTCCATTGGCATTCCTCCTTCTTGCAATCTGTCTTTGGTGTATAGCTTACCATGTGCTACCATTGTTAACATGAAGATCCACCTAGGGCAGCCTGCATTGTTACATACCATTCTCCTCTAGCTCACTTTACTAAAGTTTCCTCGCAGACTGTGGTATATTTGTTTAACAGAACATTTGCTCATTCTTCTAATATCTTCATGGTTATATCCTGCAGCCTCAAAACTCTCCTTTGCTTTCTTAATCTTGCTCATGATCCACGATATTTGCTTCAGTTGCACTTCCCATATGTTCCTGCCTTTGGTATAGTAACTGTGCATCCACTGTATCCAAAGCTTGCTTTTTTCTTTGCATAAGTTCCAATACTGCTTACATATAGCTGATTTATTCCACAAACTGATGTTCATAATAATGAAACCTCCTGTTGATTTGGGTAAGCAGACTTTCTCCCATGCTAGTAGTGCTTTTTTAGAGACACTACTCTCCCCTGTCCACAAAAAACTTCTCCAGATTGCCTCTATTAACTTTGTAATTTTCTTTGGTAACACAAAGATTTGTGCCCAGTAGGTTTGGATAGAAAACAACACACTTTTGATGAGCTGAATCCTTCCAGCATATGATAAGAACTTAGTTGTCCATGATGTTATTCTGCCCACTAGCCTGTCAATTAGAGATTGGCATTGTACTAAAGATATTCTCTTAGACCTTAAGGGAACTCCCAGGTATCTCACTGGTAGCTCACCAATTCTGCTTATTTCTTTACTCAAATGAAGAATAGAAACAACTTGAATGGTATTCAGGCTCAAACGGATGATATGGGTGTACAACTAATGCTGGGAGAAGACATAGAGGCAAAAATATTGGGATACTACAAGAAATTATTGGGGTCTAGAGAAGCAACTATTCCAGCCATCAATCCAAATGTTATGAAGAAAGGAGCAGTGCTAAGTAGGGAGCAACAAATGTAGCTAATTCAACCAATGACCAAGGAGGAAATATGGTTAGCATTGAAAGATATCAATGACTTAAAAGCACCTGGTCATGATGGGCTCAATGCAGTATTCTTCAAAAAGTCATGGCAAGTCATAGGTGAGGATGTAACTCAGGCTGTTTTGGAGTTTTTTGATTCAGCTCAAATGACAAGCCTATCAATTGCACAACAATTACTTTGATCCCTAAAATCAGAAATCCTACTAGTATTAAAGAGTATAGACCAATCTCATGTTGCACTACCTTGTATAAAGTGATCTCTAAGGTTCTAACTAAGAGATTAAAAAAAGTGATGGATGCCTTAATTGATAAGACACAATCTGCCCTTGTCCCTGGAAGAGTGATTACAGAAAATATCATACTTAGCCATGAGCTTGTAAAGGGATATGGAAGGAAATGGGTGTCACCAAGGTGCATGATGAAACTGGATATGCAGAAGGCATATGATTCAATTGAGTGGCCTTTTATGGAATAAATTCTGAATGCAATGGCTTTTCCAGAATAATTTGTTAAATGGATTATGATATGTGTGCAAAGTGTTACTTATACAATCATGGTGAATGGTTCATTAACACAACCATTTGAAGCTAGAAAGGGGCTGAGGCAAGGGGATCCATTATCCCCATTCCTCTTTGTTCTGACAATGTAGTATTTGACAAGAAGCTTGAAGTCTTTGAATCATATCCCAGATTTCAATTACCATCCCAAGTGTGCAAAGATGCAAATACTACAACTTGGTTTTGCAGATGATCTTTTAATATTTTCAGAGGTGGCATAGGATCAGTCAAGCTACTTTACGATTGCTTCATGGAGTTTTCAAAGGCATCAGGACTGATGATCAACAAGAGTAAAAGCTCTATCTTCTTTGGAGAGGTACCACAACATGCACAGGCAGCTATACTGGAGTTTCTGGGCATTCAAAAAGTGTCCCCCAGTTTTAGCCATTGGACTCTTGGTCTTTGTTTGTAGATACTCTCTTCAATCAATATCCATTTTTCTAATTTATTCCTTAGGGCTTTCTCCTCCTCAATTAACTTTGAATTCTTCATTCTGCAACTCATCTTCTCTTGTACTTCCTGTAGTTCTCTTATAGTCTCTTTAATTCTATCCTCAACCCCTTTATAATGTTGTATGTTCAGCCCTTTTATAACATCCTTAACTCTTCTGAGCTTATTCCATACTCCCTGCATCTTTCCATCTGCTCCACCTGTACTCCATGCTTGATCAACTTGTTTTACAAATTGAGGATGGTCAACAATACAATTAAAAAATCTAAATGGTCTAATCTTCTTCATCTGCATATGTGTGGTCATTAGATTAAGTGGGGAATGATCAGACACAGATGGATCTAACACTTGTATTTTCAGGCTAGGCATTGTCAGCATCCAGTTAGCATTCACCAGTCCCCTGTCTATTCTGCTGTAAGTGTGATTGTTAGTCCAAGTGTATTCCCTTCCCACATTTTGCAATTCATTCATACTAGTATCCTTCATGAACTCCCTGAAGTATTTTGTCTCCATGTCTTGTATCACAGAACCATGTTGCCTATCTTGATCATTTAACACAGCATTGAAGTCACCCATTTCTAGCCAAGGCCCTTGTCGCACACTATGAATCTGTCTCTACTTCATCCACATGCCCAATCTATCTTTAATGGTATGTAGCCCATATACTGCTGTAAATCCAATTGTTATTATCTTTGAGATAGTTCTGATTTGTCCATGTATAATCTTGTCATCTATTTCTGTTGGTTCAAACACATAAATACTCGGATCCCATATCACCCAAATTCTACTTTTGTTCTTGGAACTAAGGTTAGATATCCACTGCCAGCCAGGAGCAATCTTCTTCATTATACAACTAGTTTTATGGTCTTTTATTCTGTGCTCAACTAATGTTATTACTGCCTTTTTATTCACTTTAATGAACTCTTTTATCTCCCTTTTCTTATAAGCTTTATTCAACCCACTAACATTCCATGTTATCACACTCATACTAGTATGAATTGAGTGTCTTGATACAGCTCCTGCACCCAAAACTCCTCATCTGCATACTGCTTGTACCTGGATCACTATTTGCTTTGTCATTTCCTAGAGGTTGGAATCCATTGTTGCTAACTAGATTCTGCTCTTTATTAGCTTTGGCTGCTCTTGTTGCTGACTTACCAAGAACTGTTATCCACCCAGCTTCCTCGTTTTGGTTATCATTATCCATTTTCTTTGCCCCTTTCACTGGTGGTTTGACTGCTTGATTCTTCTTCCTTTGTTCAATCTCCTATTTATTATCACTTCAGCCATCTCTATCTATCCTTAGCCAAACTTGCTTGCCTTTGTTCACCTTCCTCTGATATACCATCTTCTGTGGTTGTGGAGCTTTGATTTCATTACAATTGTGGCCTATTTTCAAACATTTAGTACAATATGTTGGCTCCCAATCATAGCTAATTTCCTGCTGGATTGTTCTTCCATTGGATCTTGCAACTTCACACTTCTAGGTAGGGGCTTAGTAATGTCCATCTCAATTAGCATTATTGCATATGAAATTCTGACTGATCCAGTTTTACACTCATCAGCATAGACGGGATTTCCCAATGCACTATCTATCTTGCTTAGAGCCTTCATACTCCAACAATTAAGCCGCAGATTAGGGAATCTAACCCACAAGGGAATGGTTTTTAGTACTTCATCATGCAGGTTGAAATATGTTGTCCATGCCTTCATTATTATGGGACGATTGTTCACAGTATGAGGTCCAGAAAATAGCAGTTGATCTCTTTCTTCCAAATTAGTAAATCTTATCACAAAGTAATCATCATTATGGTAATAGATCTGAGGCTTTACTGAAAATTTACCGAATGAGCTTATGAATCTTTTCATTGCTCCAATAGTAGGTGAATCTCCTATCACATAGAACACAATTGCTGAACACCACTTAGCATTTTCCTGTTCTACATCCTCTAGATCTAGTTTCACAATTTTTTTCGTCATTTTGAATCACTGGTGCAATAAACTGTAGATTCATACCTTTCATAGCTAATTTATTCCCTACTACCACATTCGCCCATGTCTGAGTCCTTTTTATCCTTCTCCCCTTGCTCAACAACTTTAGTGTCTTCAACAACGCCAAATTTGCATGGCACTTTTTCATTGCTATTTGGCATCATCATCTTTGTTTGAGCTTTCCCGCTTCCAGATCCACCTCCTATGACTTGTGTATCTGCAGGCGTAGCAACCACAACTTTCATTTTGCCATTTTTTAGAGCTAGATCTGTTTCTGTCTTGCTTTGCTCACTCTGCATGTTCCTTGGAGTAACTAGCTCAGTTGGTTCTTCAATTCTCACCCCTTTTGGTGAGACAAACAACTCTAAAACTGCATTTCGTGCTTCCGTTGATCTCTGATCAGTAAGTTGAGCCATTATTCACATTAAACTCCATATAAGGACACTATACTTTATTTTTTAAAACAGAAGATAGCACAACTTCGTACAAAAAAGAATCACATAATTCAAATTTTCAGTTGTAGAAAATAATTAAAATATAGTGAATTACAGGTGGTCGAATGGTAAAATGACGCGTGAAACCGAAAATAGGCAAAGGACGAGTCAGAAACAAATTAATACTGAATGCGACGTGTGTGACCGACATCAGACGGTTTCCAAAGGGAACGTAGTCGGAGATAGAAATTCAAAGGTTCGCCATCAGATATCATTCAATGAGGGAATATTTGTCAGCATCAAATGAGCAGTCGTTACAGAGAATATTTGCATTCAGGGCCTGCTGTTATATATTCATCAATGACACTTTTATTCTCATTCAAGAAGAGCTTGATTTTAGGAGCTTGTCCCCCTTAAGATACCTATAAATATCAGATCGGCGAATCCTGTAAGACACATGAATATTTTGCACACAAAAATTGTACTTATACTATTCTAAGCTTGATCCAAATAACGTTATCATTGTTATTGCTCTTGCTTTGGGAAAGATCAAGCCCGAACTCAGGCTTGTTAATTTCTTTATTTGCTAATATTATTTTTGTCATATTTCTTTATCATTTTTAGAGCAAATCGATTCGCTTGTCTATAAACTACGTCACAAATTTAACTGTATTATTTTATGGGTAAACAGTTTGATGCCCACCGTAGGGCATAGACAATTGCACAATTACTTTTGTCCATTCATTTATCACAAATAACTTTCAGTTCATTCCTCAGATATGGCAGCTAACGATTTCAACAACACATACAACATTGAAGCACGCATTGAACCGGAAGAATTGTCCTAGCGTAATGACTCAATCAATGACACTTGCAACGAAGGGGACGAAACAACCCCGGTTCGTGAAGGTCAGTACCTCGGCATGTGCAAAACCTAACTCCTGATAATGCGGAGGAGGAACATAGCGTAGAGACGGTCAAACTCCTGAGGGAACAACAGAAAATAATCATGGATCGTCTCTCAGGGCAAAATCGGGTGATGATGGAGTTAAAACAAGCATTGACTGGTGCTTCTAATAATGTGAACTTAAGAGGTCCAATTACTCCTAGTTTTCCCATTAATCAAATGACTCAGAGAACCGATAACAACACCCCAAGGGGCGAAGTCGGTTTCGACGAAGCCGAAGGGACCGGTAGCGGATTTGGGGATGACAACGAGAGTGATGATTCAAAACCGAGCTCATAAGATTGATGAGATAAATGAACAAACAGATGGATCAGAATGCGAAGGATTTTCACGCTCGGATAGATCAGATCCCGGGTGCACCACCAACGTTAAAGGGTCTAGATTAAAAAATGTACACGCAGTTACCGTTTAAGCCAAGTGCAACACCACAGTTAATTCCAAAGAGGTTTAAGATTTTGGACATACCAAAATATGGTGGGACCTCGGATCCGCAGGAGCACATCACCAACTACATCATAGCAGTGAAAGGAAATGATTTGGCTCAACATGAGATCGAGTAGGTTTTGCTGAAGAATTTTGGTGAAACCCCCCACGAAGGGAGCCCTGACATGGTACTCTCTTTTACCCAAGAATTTAATTGATTGTTTTGAAATGCTTGCAGATTCATTAATCAAGGCCTATGACGAGCTCAGAACACACACTTAAATATTCTCGCTAATCAAATATAGTATAGTATAATATCGTATCCACAAAGATTGGATTTAAATAGTATTCTCGTAGTTTCTAGCTTGATTGCTATCCAAGATGATCAATAATTGAGATTTATATGATTTCTAACTAAAATTATCTAGGATCTAAAGCTATTGACTAATGACAATTGAAAAAAGATAAGTAAGGAAGTTATCAGTGGGAGAAAATAGGGATTGATATGATAGGTGTAAGATAATTGTTTAGGATCTAACTCTAGATAGTTCACTTTTAATGTTCGAGTGAGTCATTCAAATTCACTCAATTAATAGTTCAAACATTTATCTAAAACTCCCCTCTCGATTAAGTCTTAACCTCACGAGATGAACCAATTTAAGCACGCGAAGATATGAAAGAATACGTTGTGGATACTTTAGGAAAACCTCTTTCGATTATTCTCCTAATTAGGTTTATCAATGATTCAATTAGCCTCTTTTCGATTACTAAGAAGAATTAATGAACTCAACCAAAAATATAATGAGAGGATATAACAAGTTATACTTCTCTCGATTACATGAACAAGTGAATATAGATGAAACAATTAAATCATCCAAAAAAGCTTCAATACATAAACTAGAGTTATAATCCACAAAAAATCATCAATACACAAAATCCATCAAACCCTTAAGGGAACTACTCCATAGATATGGAGAAATTCATCACAAATAAAGTTAAAGTAGAGGAAAACATAAATGCAATCCAAACTCGGGTCTTGAGTGAGGAAGGAATGATGAAATACTTGTGCTCGTGTTCTTCCAACTCCTCATTAGCTTCCTTAGGCCGAAAGTATGTCAAAAGTCCAAAAAATAACATTTTCCCATGTATTTATACCAATAATCGTCGGTCCCAGGCGAAACTTCCCTTTCTTAGCCGAAATAGGAAAACTTGCAAACTTATTACTTTTATGTGTCGCACTATGCTATGCAGGTTGCGTAGCATTAGTGCAATTTTCTCGGTTGTAAACTCTTTGAACTTACCTTGTCTGACAAAATTTTGTACTGATGCTACGCACTATGCCTACCATTAGTGTATTTTTCCGTCACACCCAAAAATTACAAGTCTTTGAATTTCTCAAATTTCTGACGCATATTTGCATTGATGCGTCGAAAAGTGCTCTACATGGTGCGTCGCAAAGTGCTACACATGGTGAGTCGCATTAGTGCATATCCTCAGAAGAGTGCCGTCACACCCAAAAATTACAAGTCTTTGAATTTCTCAAATTTCTGACGCATATTTGCATTGATGCGTCGAAAAGTGCTCTGCATGGTGTGTCGCAAAGTGATACACATGGTGAGTCGCATTAGTGCATATCCTCATAAGAGTGTTGCTTCTTCCTTGATTTTTGACGTCCAGAAGTGATCCTCGACCCCTGAACACGATCCCGACTTAATCCCTTGGGCTTTTACTCAGATTCAAAGCACTAATTATTTGATTTAGCTCCACAACATCTACATAACTCGGTATCATTCCTAGAGACATAAATATACAATAAGTGCAAAATACTACCACTTAAAGCTCAACACAAGTAAAATGCAATGAATTAGAGTGCAATAAGTGATTAAAACACAAGATTATAGCCTACCATCAACACCTCACACTTAAACCATTGCTCGATGTCAAGTGTTCAAACTACACTTCATATAGACACAACCTTTTTAAATGACTCTCCTAACTCATCACACCAAGAATAATTAAAACAGATTAAACACTCTAACGTAAGATCCTTGCCTCAAGATTTGACTTAAAAGCACCACGCATTTGCACGACCCCTCACTTACTCTAACATATAGGTCATCGACATTACTTTTCCTTCATGAATCAAGTGCCTTCACACAACAATAGAGAGTAGTTCCACACACAATAAAATTTAAGAAAAATCAGGAACTCAAGATAGAAAAACTTCACTCACTCTCAAAAACAACATTCATATGCCACAAAAGACGTACCCTAGGCTTGCCCGTAGTGTACTACTCTACTAATTGAGCTCATTCAGTTAAGGATCAAGTAGGATTTTAATTGATTGTAATGTAGGTTGCGGGACGGGGATGATACATTTAGATATAAGGGTGACTACATCTCCCTAAGCACTTTAATACATAATTACTCGTTCAAAATTCCACACTTATGTCAAACCATAACTCCACCTTCACATCAATATACATCAACCCTACTCCTTTAAGCATAAATACATCACGAGTTACCACTATCAAGGAATATTTTTCACAACAATACAACTATTTTTCTTTTTCTTTTTTTATTCAACTCAAGTGCTCTTACTTTTTCAAAACAATGCACCTTCCTCCTATTTCAATAGTTCCACTCAAAAGCAAAACCAACACCCCACACTTTAACTTTTACAAAGTTCATAATAAATTCAAGTGCTTACGAGAGATACAAGGTTCAACTAAATGGTCATTCAAACAGATGTTTAAGGCTTGTAATGTGGTTTCCAAAGAAATAGTATTACAGGCCCAAAGGGTTTAACTACGATACATAACAATTAAGTGGCCAAACATATAACTGGCTCAACAAAGAAACGCCTATTTCACTTCCAAGACTGAATAAAACTACTATTTTGCTTTGCAAACAAGGGGCAAGTTCTAGACATCAAATGTAATGCACAGAATAACACAAAACCTCGCACACACATGGCACATAACTCACTCAAGATTTGACTATCAAGACACTCTAGTCAAAGCAGTTAAGCAAAGTTAAGATCATATACTTTAAGGTAATTATACAAGAGTCAAAAACTGACCTTAAGCGTCACAACTAAAGCACTCACCATTCTAAAGGTATAATAGAGTCAAGAGATTTTGCCTTCCATTCAAATCATAGCACAAGATTTCCTACTCCTAACAAAATAAAAACTAACTATACCCGGTTCAAACAAAAACTCTTGGAAAAGAACCGCGACACAAAGAAATACCAATGGGGAATTAATACACTACCTAACAAAAGAAAAACTTTTTGTCTTTTTCCTTTCGACTTTAATCCCTCATGAAACCCGTCGAATGATATCCATCGTCGGGAAAAATCAAAAATTCTAAAACTTTTATGGTGTTTTCCTAATTATTTTCTATCTCTAACTACTACAACTACCAAACAGAAAACTAATATACATACATACATACATAATATCCCCCACCCCACACTTTAAATTGTGTCATGTCCCCATGACACACAATTAAAAATGCATAAGGTAAAGGAAACTTCTGTGAACATCTAGTCAGGGTCTGAGTCGAAGTCGGGCTCCATTCCTCACCTTCAAACTAATGCGCACATCCATGCAGATAGTTCTTCTCAGCCTTTTTGGGGTACACCCCACACTTATCTCTCTCACTCAGTGCAGACATCTCTTTCGAGCCCTTCACTTTCCACTCAACACTAGCAGATGGTTTTTCTTTTTGCACCCCCTTTTCTACATCCATCTTAAATGTCACAGTCTTCTCACCCACTCTAAGCATGAGTTTTCTCTCGTGTATATCCAATATATCTCTACCCGTTGCTAAGAATGGTCTTCCTAGGATGAGGCAGGGTAATCTCCGGCGGTCAGAGAAGAAAGGATTCCTCCTTGTTATCCTCCATATTCACCACTATAAAGTCTACAGGAAATACGAACTTATCCACCTGAATTAACACATCTTCCACTATCCCCTCGGATGTTATAGTCGTTTGGTACGCCAACTGCAAAGATATTAGCACTGACCTTATCTCTCCAATCTCCTTCTCTAGTTCCTATAAATAGTTAGAGGCATTAAGTTAATTGAGGAACCAGAATCACTTAAAGGCTTATCAAAATTTATAGTTCCTAATAATCAAGGTATAGTAAAACTCCTTAGATATCCACACTTTTGTGGGAGTTTATTTTGCAATATCACGCGACAATGCTCTGTGAGCTTGACCACTGAGGTCTCCTAGATTTTCCTTTTCTTTGTCAGGATCTCCTTCAAGAATTTAGCATAAGACGAAATTTGTGTGAGCATTTCTATGAATGGAAAATTTATATAAACCTGTTTCAGAACACCCAGAAATCTCTCAAACTTCTTGTCCAGCCTTTCTCTACTTTTCTTTTGAGGGAAGGGTAAAACAGGCATATACTGGCTCGCCTCAGGTTCCCCCCTTCTCGATTTTTCTTCCTTCTTCTTCTTCTCAGTTTTCATCGGCCCTTTCTTCTTTTTATCAACATCATTCTTCAGCTGCTCCCCCACTTTCTTTTTCAAGTATCACATCTTTTTGGATCGAGGTGGAATATTTCAATTCTTGCCCGTTTTTCAAGGTTAAAACATTCATTGTTTCTTTGGGATTCTTTTCTATATCAGCGGGGAGAGCACCTGGATCCCCTCTTAGATAATATTGCTGCAATCTGTCCCACTTGCTTCTCCAATTTTCAAGTTGTTGCCCCTTGTATTTTAAATCTTTCATCAGTTTTCACAATGAAGGCCTTCATAAGATCTTCTAAACCAGGCTAATTGGGTTGTTGAGGTTGAAACTGCTGCCTCGACTGATTCATAAAACCACAAGCTCCTTATCCCTGAAATCTAGGGTTGTTTTGTTCCATGCATTTGCAGCAACCCTAGATTAAATCCATGAAAACCCGGGGTGCTTCTGTCCCATTGCATTATATTATAGTTCCCCACAACATTCACTTCCTCAGTTGAGGCTTGACACTCATGAGTAGGGTATCCTCTTCCACATATATCACAAGTTGTGTGAGTCTCATTTTGTATCGAGGCTAAGGTAAGCTTCCGTATTTCTTTAGCCATAACATCAAGTTGTACCTGCACAGATGTATTCGCATCAACCTAATGAACATCGATCTTCTTCTTTCAGCACTCTCAGAGGGCCACTGCTTTGCATCTTCAGATAACTCATCAACAATTGTAACTATCTCCTCTGGAGTCTTCTTCATCAACGGGCCTCCATCTACATTGCTCAATGTTCTACGTGAGGCCGGTGTCAATCCATCCTAAAAGTCCTAGAGTTGCATCCGTAGTTCAATTCCGCTATGTTGACACTTTCGAACAATCTCCTTATACCTCTCCCATGCTTCAAAAACAGTTTCCATATATTTCTGGTAGAAGTTATAGATTTCTTTTCTAAACTTTCACGTTTTAGTTGAGGAGCAATATTTATCAAGGAATTTTCTGGTCATCTCCTCCAAGGTTCTAATTGATCCCGTGACCAAGCTTCAAAGCCACTATTTTGCATCATCTTTAAGAGAAAAAGGAAATGCCCTTAAATACACTGCATCTTGTGACACACCATTGTATTGAAAGGTGTTCATAATCTCCTCGAATTCCATTAGATGTGTGTTTGGATCTTCATTTGGCTTCCCTCTGAAGACACATCAATTCTGAAGGGTTTGGAGCAACCATTGATTGGGGGTGGTCTAACACTTGATAAACCTTGATTGTAGATCGGTGTAGCATAATTGTCGAGTGGTCTCGCAGGCCCGAGAGGTATAACTCCGAACTGATTTGCAGCCAAGGGTTGAGTTGGAAAAATTCTACGACCCATCTCTTCTTCGTAGATAATCTGTTCATCTCTAATAGTTTCTTCCTCAGCATCCCGTGCAACTTGTTCTCTTAGTTGGGTTGATTCTCTCATATCCAAATCTACATTATACTCACTGTTTCCAGCCATAGTTTCTTTCATTGAGGTTTGGCCAACCTTTTCTAATGTCTTGGTGAGATTTCTTTCCTTCCTCAATTGTTGTAGATGTTTTCCAATTTCTAGCTCGTATGGTAGCACTTCCTTTGCAGAAGCCCGATCATGCACCAATGTAAACCTGTAATCTGCGCAAAGTCAAAGAACAACAACCATAAAAAGAGAAAAATAAAATAAAATAAAATATGAAAGTCGATAATAATATACGAGACCGTAAGCATCAACTAGTATAACCCCAAAACCCGGTGTCATAACTGCATGAGCATTTTCTAAGGAGTACAATAATAATAATACAACCTCTGTCCATAATGTAAATAGACAGGATAAAATACATAGTACGATGGAGACTCAGTGGATTGCGATGCGTAGCCTGAAATGCA
Source organism: Nicotiana paniculata (assembly GCA_005239505.1). Taxonomy (NCBI): domain Eukaryota; kingdom Viridiplantae; phylum Streptophyta; class Magnoliopsida; order Solanales; family Solanaceae; genus Nicotiana; species Nicotiana paniculata. The sequence continues at coordinate 21,430 of ML313077.1, read as the reverse complement.
GCTCACATTAAGTCCTCTCAACAGGTACGCCTATGCGCCAAGATGATTGCTAAAAGAACCTGTTAGATCCAGCACATATAATGCAGAAGTGCAGCATGAATATGTAATCCAATGCGTACCCAGTAAGTATCTAGGCTAACCCCTGAGAAGTAGTGATGAGGGGTCGACATCAACACTTACTAGAGGTCCAATAAAATAATATAATAATTCATAACTGATATGAAGTGCACAACGATAACGGGGTAAATCTGTAAGTTACATAATCTTCCAAATATTTACTTCAAAGTACAAATTTCTCAATTTTGTATTCTACCTTAACGACTCAGAAAATGTCAAGTGCCACTATCAATGAATAAGGAATACCATATAAAGTACCGGGCATCAACATAAAGATTAACTCGTGAATATTCAGAGTACTGGGGATATGACGCACGATTCTGCTGAGGTATTTTGGTCAGATCCAGAATAATATGTACACTGCCGAGGGTCTAGCGGCACGAACCGTAGATGCATCTATTATACTGCCAAGGTGTTCAGCCCGCTCCACAAGAAAGGAAGGAAGTTACTGAATTACAAGACACGTGCTTACAATACAGTACACAAGCACACAGTGAATATAATCTTTACCGTTTTCTCAAATAATAAGCCAACAACTCAAGACGATAAGGCTCGGCCTAGTATACATATATTTATTTCTAAATCAATTTCAGTTATAAGTTTGATTAATTAAGCCAACAGAACGAGTCCAACTAATTCAATTATGTCATAATAAGGTCCTAAGTCTACTGGGGAATAAACATACTTTAGCTATGTACACACTCTCGTCACCTCGTGCGTATGTAACACCCACAACTAGTAACACATAGCAATTATTATCACCTAGGTGGTAGTTTCCCCCTCACAAGGTTAGACAAGAGACTTACCTCGCTCCGAAGTTCCATAACCGGCTCCAACGCCACTCTAACACTAAACTAGCCAAACATTCCGAAAATACTCAAACAATGTACATATCAATCAAAATATACTCCAATACTTACAATTTAACAATTTATAATGATTCTCATCTCTGCTTGAAAAGCCAATAAAGTCAACCCTCGGGCCCACGTACTCGGATTCCGAAATTTTTTGAAGATAAACTTTACCTATAACGCCACGAGCTCAAATATACAATTTATTCCTAATTCCATGTCCAATTTCATGGTCAAAATCCAAAAATACCAAATTCTAGGTTTTCTACCAAAATCCCAATTTCTACTAATATCCATGTTCCAATCCATGTATAATTCTTGTATTTAACTCACAATGAGAAGAAATCACTTATCCCATAATAGAGGATGAAGATGGCACTCCAAAATTTCTCCAAGGTCGGCTCTCATGGAAGAAATGAGATGAAAATGAGCCAAATCACGCTTTTAAAAGAACACCTCCGCTCATACGACCTTCCGTTTTTGCGATCAACTTGGTCGCTTCTGCGGTGTCACTTCTGTGGCGAAATCCATGCTTCTTCGAAGTCATTCCCAGCATCCCCTTCCCTTTTTTCGCTCCAGACACAACATATGTGATCATGCATGTGCGGGAATTTCTTCGCACCTGCGACCTCTGCCCCGATCACCTCCAGCCGCTTCTGCGATCCACCTCCTCGCTTCTATGACGTCTCACTCGCAGGTGCAGTTCCTCTTTCGCATACCTCGACCACATATGTGGTCCCAGTCTTCCCCTAGCAAAATATGCTTCTGTACTAGCCTAATCGCTTCTACAGAGTCACATCTGCGGCCCTTTTTCCGCAAGTGCGATTGCACCAGTAATTGGCCAAAACCAACATTCCTCAACTTCAAATTTCGATCCAATTCCAATTCGAAACTCACCGGAGGATCCCGGGATCCCGTACAATCACACCAAAAAGTCACAATACCTCATACAAACTTACCCAAAGGCTCGAAATGCCACAAATAACATCAAAATCATGAATCGACGATCAAAATCTTCCTTTCAACTTTCAAACATCCAAACTTCGACGAACGCATCTGAATCCTATCAAAATGCTCCAGAATGACGCCAAAATTTACGCAAAAATCACGATACGAACCTATTCCATGACTCGAAACTCCAAACGGACATCGGTAACATCAAAATTCACTTCAAACCAAACTTGTGAAATTTTGAACTTCCAAAAATGCCAACTTTCCATAATAGACACCGAAATGCTCCTGGACCATCCGATACTCAACCCGAAGATATGCCCAAGTCCGAAATCATCATACAAACCTATTGGAACCTTCAAATTCCAATTCCAAGGTCTTTTACTTAAAAGTCAAACCTTAGTCAACTCTTCCAACTTAAAGATTCCAAAATTAAAATTTACCGTCCGAATCAACTCTGAACTTCCCGAAATTCAATTCCAACCACATGCACAAGTCATAATACCTGAAGTGATGCTACTTAAGGCCTCAAACCATCGAACGACGCAGTAGATCTCAAAACGACCGGTCGGTCGTTACATTCTCCCCCACTTAAACATACGTTCGTACTCGAATGTGTCAAGAATTGTTCCGGAGTTGCCCCAAATCACTGTTTAATACATCGTGCACCTACCCGTGCCACCACAACCTAGTTGAACACATTAGTTCGCACCAGACTGAAGATCATTCCTTTTATTTAGTCAATAAGCCTTAGAACCAAATTCCAACCTCTGAATTTCTCTACAAGACCTGATTCTAACATATGAACACCGTATCAATCACCACACACTGTACCAAAGCATGATCATGCACCTATGCTAAAATCACATCATGCACCACATAAGTCAGTTTCCCATAATAACATCCTCCGATCACAATAGCTGGAAATTCCACGAATCTTTTGCCCGACATACACCTCATGATGCATATAAGTCTTATTCCAACTCTTGAAATACTGCCATGACGGTAGAGATGTGTAGAAACTAATAACCACCGGTCGAATCAACAAATCATGGAGTTTCTCCTCCTGGCATGGACCATTACCTCATGTTGAACTGAATAACGATATTTACTCTTTAATATACCTTACATAACTCCGATCGCACTGATCCCACGTCGAATAACCTCGTCTCACCCAGTACAAGCTGCTCAGGCAATAAGCTATCTCAGAAACTTCCAAAAATCTCATATGATGCCCACAATGCGCTAACAATCTACAAACTTAAATGTGATACATAAGGAAAAACGAACTCTGGAAAAGTACTACGCAGCCCGCGTAACGAATAAAACGACCGAATAGATGCTATGAACCTACCTCAGGGATGAAAAATAAGGCACACAAATAAGTGTAAGGAACTAGACTCAACATCTCATTGCTGCAGCGTGCAACCCGATCCAATATGACACTGTTGTGGCGGGCAACCCGATCCAAACATGACAATGTTGCAGAGTGCAACTCGATCCACACAAGATGCCCGTGGCGGCGTGCCACCCAATCCAAACAATAGTCTCGTGGCGGCATGCCACTTGATCCGCACATAACAATCAATAAGGGAACACACATCAAACCGTAACGTTTATACTTACAAAATGCCCGAATATCGACCACAAGCACGCCAAGTGCATAATACAAATCCTGGGGAGATGGATAGCGCAATACGCTAGGAAACCCAAGCACAACTAAGGTACGATATATGACCTGTATCTCGAGAGCCATCCTGCTCATGTAACACCACAAAATACACGAGACCTCAACACATGTGCTAATAATCAAGTTGTCTCACCACCCACATAGCACAATAGATATTTACATGGAATAGCTGATGACTGGAATAACATCTAATGCCCGACGAGTCATGCGCAAGAAATGCTATTACGAGTGAAAACATCCGACCTGACGTAGATCACACATTCATATTAGACCCACCAAAGGACCTCAAACCGATTTTGACCATATCATAATAGGCCAATAACCTTCCAAGAATCCACAATGGACCCATTCATGACACACACGAGCAGGCGTTCACTTCGGACTAAAATCCCATAGTTCACAACCAAAAGGATGGAGCGCCTTCCAGGCATAAACTCTCACATTAACGGTAGTACCAAAAAGCTCCATACTTGGTTTCAATCTTTAACAATCAAGTGACTAACATGTCATAGCCTATACAAATCACCCTGTGGGGTACGCTTCCACGACCTTCCGCACCAAGTAGCAAAGTCCTTACATCCATACCACCATCTTCTCTAATTATGTAAAGCAAATCAAGAATCCGCAAATAAATACACAAAGCCTAGTACACAGAACACCGTTCTCAGGTGACACTAAAGAAAATGCTAGATTACTCTGAACATCTGAGTTCCCCCTGCTCATCTGAGCTCGTGACATTCTTGTCAGCACCGAACCACAACCTTGATCCTCAACTTTCAAATTCCCATCCCACTCACTGCACCTAGCATGCCACACGCGAGAATGCAAGAATTCATCATAACCCCTGAACTATTAATATAATAAACACTTCAATGGACAGAAACCTTTCATTTAGATCATTTAAGAAGAACCAATGCAACACGCAACTGAACTCCTAAACCGCAGAAAATACAAACCTCAAATCGTGATCTAAACTACCATGATTCTTCCGGGACCCATTTACACCACAACGCCATTTGAATTAAATGCCTCCCAAATCGATCAAGTTATGGTGGTTGTCGAGCCCACACGTACAACCATAAACCACATGTATAACTTCACACGACGAAGGAACTGATCATTGCCACAATCATGTTGATCCAACCATTACTAACCGACCCAACTTCTTCCAATTTACTCTCGACATTCCTTAGAAATAATAATAGCTCCATTCAAAAATGTAACAAACCAAATCAGCACTCATCCCGACTGACCCGCATCATGAGACCACATTGTCTCAATACTCATGAACCATCTCACACTCTCCTTACGCGCACAATAGCATCCCCAACTGGTACACCCATTCTGCAAGACCCTCCGCGAATCCGAAGCTATTTCTTCCTTTAATCCAATACTGCACCGCGTACCCGATGATAACATAGAACATTCCAAGTCCTTATCGTAATCCACTGCGAAAACTCGATCTTTAACCACACAACGGACCCGAAATTCTTAGGCACTGCACTTTAATTCTTGAACCCACTAGGATTGTTGTTGAGAGTCACCCACTCTGGATTGATCCCAATATAACCAAACTCCAATGCTCTGCTAGCACATGAACACCCTCTCAAGGAAGAAACTGGTTGTATTCTTTTTCTTGTACAACACATCCGCAAGAAGCATAAGCTTTGAGTCTTCCCAAAACATGCACATGAATCGATAAGGCAAAATATGGCACACATTTATAAATTTCTTTGCTCGAATTACCCCTGATATTTGATTTCCTTGGTCATAATAACCCACCAATACACTGATAACCGGAATTCGCATAAGGAGACAATAGCATGATCCAATCATAGACGGTGGGGCTCCCCACTTAGCTTTAAGCTACAATATATATAACCTAGAACCTACAAAGATTTCTCCTTCTCAATTACCATGATCTCGCACCGTCAACCCGCTAATTTTCTTATAGTTTCTGATTAAACTTTTCATGAACATTCTGAATTATCAGCCAGAATCGCACATTCGATCTTCTGTTTCATAGTAAGTAGAACTCTTCGTAGAAACTTCATCAAAATCACACAACCGCTGACTAGTCCATAGGAGATAGCCCACCCGTGGAACTTCATACCAAAGTCTCCCAATGACACTGCATTGGGTACAACTACCACGAAATATGTATACCCTCCTAAGCTCGTGCTCATCTGCCGGTTGTACAAGTCTGTTCATTCACCCTTGACTTCAACTGAAAGGCCGACATAACATTCCAAACTCGAAGTCATGTTACATCCCCACGATCATCAAGTTTTCACACCCCTCTTCATTTCCAACAACTCTTTTTTGCCATATTCGATCTTCCTCAGTGCAGTAGCCACCATTTCAAATAAGGTCTGTATACCTAGTCACTTTCTACCATGACTCCTAAATCGCACTAAACTTTCTCAAGGCATGTGGCTATCCTACCATAAAATCTACATGCTACTCCGCCACTCTGAATTCGGTTATATCATCTTCTTTAAGTAACTGCTTGACCTCTGATTTTCATACTTGGCTTGCTAGTAATTCAACCACCGCGAGACACCTCCCGCCATGTCCTTCCTCGTAATTCACTGCCCAAATGTTGCCTCAATTCAAATCAATACATGTAGCACCTAAACTAATGAATTGCTACCAACTCTAAACCTCCTAGAAGATTATATTTTTCGAGCCATCAACATTAGAAATGCCAATTTGATTCTGAAACCGCTACACTCCGCTATCTCTGACAACCACTTCTCAGGAACCATTTCGCAACATCCTGCCCCGAAGGAAAATTGAAGAAGACCATAATACCGGCGAATCTTAATGCGTTCAAACAAGGACGATGACACCACATCAAAAATGAGAATTCCACTACCTTCGAAAATATCAAGTCTCGTTACTCCATCAACCAAGGCCTGAACATCCATAGTCCGATTGCACTTTTTCCGCTCGAATTAAATGTCGAACCTCTAACCATGAACTGAGAAATCCTTCTTTCGAGTCATTTACTGTCACGATCCATAAATAAGCACCCTACCATTACACCAACACTATGCGATAACAATGCATGAACATCATAGCAACCTGCGTATAGCCTCAAAACCATAGGGAATACAGATACTGAGCCAAAACGACAGAACATCCCTCCGCAAGGCGACGATAATAGCATATCCGAATACGTAGAAGAAAAACATCCTGACCCATATCTGCAGTACCACTACAACTCCTCGAAGCCCAATTCACAACAAGTGCCTCATGTCGCATAAGATTGGGTAGGAAGGAAATGGAGGCACAGGTCTCAAAGGAACCAAATCGCACAAATAGGAATCAAGAAGGGAAGTGCTCCTAACAACCATGTTGCCTCTCGAAGATAAGTATAGACATCTTTGTACCGATATGCAAGACTCTACTAGACTTGATCATGACTCGTGAGACCCAAGTGAACCTAAAGCTCTGATACCAAGTTGTCACAACCCAAAACACTATAGGTCGTGATGGCACCTAACGCCGCTGTCAGGAAAGCCAACGGTGAGTTATCAATTTAATTACCCATTTGTTACTCTCAAAAACATAGATTTTAATAAGGAAGGATATTTACACTTCTAAATCCACGGAAATGTACAACATTTGTAGTTTATAAAATAAATGGAAGTCGATAATAATATACGAGACCATAAGCATCAACTAGTATAACCCCAAAACCCGGTGTCACAACTGCACGAGCATTTTTTAAGGAGTACAATAATAATAATACAACCTCTGTCCAGAATGTAAATGGATAGGATAAAATATATAGTACGATGGAGACTCGGTGGACTGTGATGCGTAGCCTGAAATGTAGCTCACATAAAGTCCTCTCAACAGGTACGCCTACGTGCCAAATGATCGCCAAAAGAACCTGTCAAATCCTGAACATTTAATCACATTTAGTGCAGAAGTGCAGCATGAGTACATAAATCAATGCGTACGCAGTAAGTATCTAGCCTAACCCCGGAGAAGTAGTGACGAGGGGTCACCATCGACACTTACTAGAGGTTCAATAAAATAATATAATAATTCATAGCAGATATGAAGTGCACAACGATAACAGGGTAAATATATAAGTTACATAATCTTCCAAATATTTACTTCAAAGTATAAATTTCTCAATTTTGTATTCTACCTTAACGACTCAGAAATGTCAAGTGCCACTATCAATGAATAAGGAATACCATATAAAGTATCGGGCATCAGTAGAAAGATTAACTCGTGAATATTCGAACTACTAGCGATAGGACGCACGATTCTGCCGAGGTCGTTCAGCCCGATCCAGAATAATGTTTACACTACCGAGGGTCGAGCGACATAAACCGTGGATGCATCTATTATACTACTGAGGCGTTCTGCCCGCTCCACAAGAAAGGAAGAAAGTTACTGAATTATGAGACACATGTTTATAATACAGTACATGAGCACAAAGTGAAAATAATCTTTACCATTTTCGCAAATAATTAGCCAACAACTCAAGACGATAAGGCTCGGCCTAGTATACATATATTTATTTCTAAATTAATTTCAATTATAAGTTCAATTAATTAAGCCAGCTGAACGAGTCCAACTAATTCAATTATTTCATAATAAGGTCATAAGTCTACCCGGACATAAACATGCTTTATCTATGTGCGTACTCTCGTCGCCTCGTGCGTACGTAACACCCAAAACTAGTAACACATTGCAATTATTATCACCTAGGGTGTAGTCCCCCCCCCCAAGGTTAGACATGAGACTTACCTCGCTCCGAAGTTCGATAACCGGCTCCAACGCCACTCTAACACTCAACTCCAAGACAAAGGTTCTGAAGCTAGTCAAACAACGTATAAATCAATCAAAATATACTCCGATGCTTACAATTTAACAATTTATAATGATTCCCATCTCCGCTTGAAAAGTCAATAAAGTCAACCCTCAAGCGCATGTGCTCAGATTTCGAAAATGTTTGAAGTTAATCTTATCCATAACGCCACGAATTCAAATATACAATTTATTCCTAATTCCTTGTCCAATTTTGTGGTCAAAATCTTAAAAAAAACAAATTCTAGGTTTTCTACTAAAATCCCAAATTTCTACTAATTTTCATGTTCCAATCCATGTATAATTCATGTAATATACAATTTATTCCAAATTCCATGTCCAATTTCTTGGTCAAAATCTAAAAAAAAACAAATTCTATGTTTTCTACTAAAATCCCAAATTTCTACTAATTTTCATGTTCCAATCCATGTATAATTCATGTATTTAACTCACAATGAGAAGAAATCACTTACCCTATAATAGATGATGAAGATGACACTAAAAAAATTCTCTAAAGTCGTCTCTCATGGAAGAAAATAAGATGAAAATGAGCCAAATACCGTTTTTAAAAGAACACAACTGCCGAGATGACCTTCTGCTTCTGCGATCAGCTTGGCCGCTTCTGCGGCGAAATCCACGCTTTTGCGAAGTCATGCTCGTTAGCCCCTTCCCGCTTTTGCGCTCCAGACACCGCATTTGTGATCACGCATGTGTGGGAATTTCTTTGCACTTGTGGCCTCTGCCACGATCACCTCCAACCGCTTCTACGAACCACATCCTCACTTCTGCGAGGTCGCTTCTGCGACGCTTCATCCATAGGAGCGGTTTCGCTTCTGCAAACCTCAACCGCATGTGCGGTCCTAATCTTCCCCCAGCAAAATCCGCTTCTGCACTAGCCTGGCCACTTCTACGAAGTCACATATGCGGCCCTTTTTTCTGCAAGTGTGATTGCACTAGCAATTGGCCAAAACCAACATTCCTCAACTTCAAATTTCAATCTGATTCTAATCTAAAACTCACCCGAGGCCCCCAGGATCCCGTCTAATCACACCAACAAGTCCCAATACCTCATACAAACTTACCCAAAGGCTCGAAACTCCACAAATAACATCAAAATCATGAATTGGCGATCAAAATCTTCATTTTAACTTTCAAACTTCGACGAACGCGTCTGAATCCTATCAAAACACTGTAGAATGGCGCCAAAGTTTATGCACAAGTCACAAATCATGATACGAACCTATTCCAGGACTCAAAACTCTAAATGGACATTGGTAACATCAAAATCCACTTCAAACCAAACTTATGAAAATTTTAACTTCCAAAAATGCCAACTTTCCATAATAGATGCCGAAATGCTCCTGGACCACTCGATGCCCAACCCGAACATACTCCCAAGTCCAAAATTATCATAGGAACCTATTAGAGCCTTCAAATCCTGATTCCGAGGTCATTTAAATAAAAGAAGGGCTTTCGGTTTTTTGCACCCCGTTTTGGTCTTGCAGCTATTTTAAAAATATATATATAATCAAAAGTCAAACCTTAGCCAACTCTTCCAACTTAAAGCTTCCGAAATTAAAAAATTTCGTCTGAATCAACTCTGAACTTCCCCAAATTCAATTCCAACCACATGCACAAGTCATAATACCTGAAGTGAAGCTACTCAAGGCCACAAACTGCCAAACGATGCCCTAGAGCTCAAAACGACCGGTCGGGTCGTTACAGTTGAGTTTGAGATGGTCCCTGATGACCCAAATGGCCAATGTAGTAACTCTGTAGTGGTGGTGCACTGATAGGAACTGAATATGTACTAAATGTTGGCTACTCACGATGAGGCCCATAAGAACCACGACTGCCCAAAACATCGTGTACTACCTTATGCGCTGACTGAATCGGCCTGTGAGGATGGCCTGTACCAAATGAACCTTTGCCTCCACATGAGGCACCACTAAAACCACCAAAATGACGAGGCCTCTTCTCAGAAACTACCTCTCTGCCCTAATCACGAATCATCTCGATCCGTCTAGTAATATTTACGGCCTGCTGGAAAGAAATATCAGGCCCCGTCTCTTTGTCCATCTGTAGCCTAATACCAAAAGTAAGGCCATCAATGAGTCTCCCCACCCTCTCTCTGTCAGTAGGAATCAAGATAGTTGCATGACAATATAGGTCTACAGATCTAGTCTTGTACTGGGTAACAATCATGCTACCCTGCTAGAGGCGCTCGAACTGCCTGCGGTACTCCTCTCTTAGAGTTAAAGGGATGAAATTCTCAGAAAATAACTGTGAAAACTGATCCCAAGTAAGTAGGAAATCTGCTAGTTTGGCTCGAATGTAATCCTGCCACAATCTCTTGGCAAAGCCGGTCATCTGAAACACTATGAAGTCGACTCCATTGGACTCATCAATACCCATGTTGCGCAATACCTCGTGGTAACGATCCAAATAATCCTATGGGTCCTTAGAAGATATACCGCCAAAATGAATAAGAAAGATCTTTGTGAACTTATCCAACCTCATCAATCCCTCAGAAGACATTGCGGGCCTCTCCCCAGATTCTGTAGCAATAACGGGATGAACTACTCCAACTGTTGGAACCATCAGAGTTTGATACAGGGGAGTCATCTACTCCGGAGTGTGAGTGGTGGGAGTCTGAGCTCCTCCCCCAGCCTGAGGACAGCTGGTGCCATAGGAAATACTCAGGCCTGGGCCAAGCTGTCCATAAGTCCCACTAAGCAGATTAGGGCATCTTGAAGTATGGGAGTAGCAATAAACCCCTCCGAAACTTGAGCGGGTCCGACTGGTGCGGTCTGAATAGGGATCTCCTCCTCATGCTCGATCTGAGGCTCTGCATTGGGTGTTGATGCACGTGCTCTAGGATGAGCTCTGCCTCTGCCTCTGCCTCTGCCTCTACCCCTACCTCGATCCCAGCCCCTACCCCTAGTAGTGGCTGCAATAGGGGGCTCGAAATCCTACCGGATGCAGATGATGTGTGTGTCCTCACCATCTGCGAGAGAACAATAATAGAATGGTTCAAACTTCAATAACAGAATAAAGTCGCACGATGGAGAGAAAAAAAAGTGAAATTTTCCTAAAGCCCCGTAGCCTCTAGAATATAAGTGCAGACATCTCCGTACTGATCCTCCAGACTCTACTAAGATTCATCATGACTCGTGAGACTTAAGCAACCTAGTGCTTTGATACCAACTTGTCACGACCCGGAATCCCAACCTCGACGCCGTAATGGCGCCTAACATTTCACTTGCTAGGCAAGCCATTAGCTAATTACTTAACTACTTTTAACTGTTTTAAACAGAAAAACAATAATACAGAGCTTTAATAGTCTAAAATAGATGTGATAAATACAATGTAGCGTAGTCTAAACATATCCCAGAAATCTAGAGTCACGAATACATGAGCATACTAGAATTTTACAGATAAAGTCTGAACAAAATATAACTGTTCGAAATAAGGAAAACAGTAAAGATAGGATATAATGGGACTTCAAGAACTGCAAATGCTAGCAGCTCTACCTCAAGTATGAGAAAGAAGCTGAATCCGAGCAGTCTCCACAATGCACCGCTGACACCAACACCAATATCCATACAAGAAGTGCAGAAGTATAGCATGAGTACAACCGACCCCATATACTTTGTAAGTGCCAAGCCTAACCTCGACGAAGTGGTGAAGAGTCTATAGCAAGTCACTCACAAATAATATGTATGAAATAATAATAACAGAAGACAGGAATAGAAGTAAAACAGTAAACTCATATAAACGGACCCGAAGATCAACTACCAGAGGGCCCCGGAATAACAACATCACAGACCTTGTATCTTAATATCCAGAATAAACTCTATGACCATAAACAACTACGACACATCACATCCGTTGCAGCGTGCAACCCAATCCCAAGTTTTACACAATATCATATACAACGTACATCTCATTTCCATTATCAACATCACATCATTTCCTGTTCCACTGCAGCGTGCAACCGGATCCCCCAATATCAATTCCTTTAAATATAGTTGCGGCGCACAACCTGATCCCCCAATATCAATTTATCAACATAAACAACTCAACACCACTATTTTCGTAATATCAACACAAAAGAGAAAATGAAACGTGAGAAATAATAAGAAACTATCAATGCAACCGGAGAATATCCAGCACCTCATAATCCTAAACCTTGATGACTCATTAATACAAGACTAGCCAAATGACACACGTAATATAAATAACATAATAGAGCGCATCAAGTAATATAATGACAATAAAACCAAATAAAAATAGATGACAATGAGAACATACAATTAAGGCAAGTAAGAACATGTAGCAAGTGAGCCATATTAAGTGAGAATGAATTAATCAAAACAAGTAACAGTTAAATAACAATTAACAAATAAAGCATAGATGTCAAGTAATGAGATGTAACAATTAAAGCATATAACAAGAGATAACATGGAATAAAAGAAGACATGGAAACAAATAGCCCAAGTCTCGCATGCTTAATACCACGACGGCGCATATACGCTTGCCACCTTGCATATACGCTGTTTTCCCACATAATTCACATAACAAATAGTCTAACATGTTCTAGTTCCCACAAATATAGGTTAGACACAACACTTACCTCACTCCACAACCAAGTTAATCAACCAACCACGGCCTCGCCTTTTGAACAAGCATCCAAACCAAGCAAATCTAACCAATTATCAATCAAACAATTCAAAATAAGTTTTTGAAACTATTCACGAAGGAAAAAGGTTCAATATTTGATGAATTTGAAAAAAACAACATAAGTCACCCCGGTCTCGCTTGGTCAAAATTCATAATCTGGATCAAAATCCGATTACACATTCACTCCCGAGCCCTGTTATGTGATTTATTTTAAAATCCAACCTCAATTTGAGGTTTAAATCTTAATTTTGCAAAATCTCCAAATTCTACCCAAATCCCTAATTTATTCCATGAAAATCCTAGATTTGATGTTAAAAACACATGAAAAGTAATTGAAAGAAAGTGGAATAGAGTTACTTACCAATAATTTTGGGAAGAAGAAATTCTTGTAAAATCGTCTCTAGAGCGTTCAGGGTTGAGAAATGGTGCAAAATGAGCTTAGTCCCATTTTCCCCACTTACCCAACTACAGATGTCGCAATTGCGATTTCTTATTCGCAATTACGACCATCGCATTTGCGAAACACATGTCGCAAATGCGAAATATGCCCCTAGCCTGCATAAGTTGCAATTGCGACAAAAACATCGCATTTGCGATGCCCATCCAACCGCAAATATGATCAAAGGTTTGCATTTGCGAACCTGCCTAAGTCCAGTGCTCAGTCGCAAATGCGACCAAGCCATCGCAAAAGTGAAGCCTAGAATGTCCACAATTGCATACATTTCTTCACATTGCGAAGACTACCTTGCCCAATTCCCCATCGCAATTGCGAGCTCGACTTTATAAAAGCTGAGTTTGCATTTGCAAACAAGTCAACACAAATGCGAGACCTGCAGTCCAGCACCAGAACTGAAGCATGCCAGTAGTCTACAAACTAACCAAACTCATCTGTAGCATCTTCAAAAATCAACCGAGTCCCTCGGACTCCAAACCAAACATGCACACAAGTGTAATAACATCATATAAACTCACTTGCGCGATCAAAATATCAAAATAATATCTAGAACCATGAATCGGATATCAAAACGCATGAAATTGAAAAGAAAATTCAAGAACCTTTAGAATCACAACCAGCCATTTGAATCCTATTAAACCAACTCTGAATGACACCGAATTTTGCAAATAAGTTTTTAAAAGCAAAATGGACCTATTCCAAGTCCCAAAACTAAAATCCTAATCTGATAACAATAAAGTCAACCTACAGTCAAACCTAAGGAATTTCCAAATATTCATATTGCTAACTTTCGGCAAAACAAGTCAAATCAGCCTAGGGACCTCTGAACTTAATTCTGAGCATGTGCCCAAGTCCAAAATCACAATACGGACCTAGCGAAATCGTTAAAACATCGATCCAGAATCGTTTACCCAAAATATTGACCGTAGTCAACTCAAGTTGTTTTTAAAGTCAAAAATCACATTTTTTTAAAAAAATTACGTAAAAACTTCCCAAAAATGACACGGACCACACACGCAAATCAAGAAATATCAAATAAAGCTAATGAAGGTGATAAAAATTAATGCTCAAAATGATCTATCGTCACATAGAGAGACCAAAATCAATTGCCTTCAATGGTGCTATCTCATTCTTGTTTTCAAACAAGAAGTTTTCAGATTTGAGGTCACGGTTTGGTTGCATCACTCCATGCTTATGGCACATGTGTAACCGAAAAAAGGAATTGAATGTCGAATAACTAACTAACCAAGATAGGAAACAATTCAAACATATTGGTGCATTTGCATCATGACAAGCACTTAATATCTTTCCTTTTACAGGTCTCAAATAGTTGATCTCTATTTATTGAAAAACGACATAAAACCTCTGAGACAGATAGTGCAGAGAAAGCATGCACCAATTACTCCACAGAAAAGTCATTTTCCCCAACTTTGAGTTGGACAACTTAGCAACGATCCGATCAAATAGCTCACCACCTTCACACAAATCCATAACTATATGAACTGCATAATCATCCTCATAAGTGTCCTTTAAGGTAGCAATATACGAGGTATAACATAAAATATGTGTTTGGTTTTACACCAAATAACATTATATTTCCAACTTTAGCCATGTATTTCTTAAAAAAAAATTAAAGAAAAGCTTCTGCGTCTTTTTCTATAAATCCCACATTGATGATATAACATGAGATTAAATACACGGATTTAAACTATGTGTACAATATTTGGTATGAAGTACAAACCCATGCATTACCAGTTACTCTTTGTTATTTTGTTATGTCATGTACTGAAAATAGGACGTAAACTTCAACACCCTGACTAAAAGATGCTAGAAGCATGTCTTATTTTCCATTTCAAAAGCTCCTCTATATACCAGCAAGCAACACAAACTCAAAATATCAATTAAGATTGCAACACAAATTGCTGAAAGCACGAGAGATGACTATGATAAATCATGAGGCATAAAACAAACGGATTAATTAAGTAGAGATACAACACAATATCTGAACTTATTTAGATGATTAATCACTCCACTAGTGTGAGGGTAACATCAATAAAATCAACAGCCGAGTCTATCTTTCAAAGAGTACATAACTATGTTCGAACTATGTGTTGATTAGCTCAGTCATGGTGAATGAGAGAGAGAGTTTCAGAGAAGATTGAGAGAGAAACAACTCCATTGATAAGCTTTGATGTACAGAGACAAAATGAAATAAATCTCTATGTATTTACAGACTCTTTTCTCTTTTATATACTAACCGACTAATAATGACATATTAACTAATTCAACTAACTCTTCTCTACTTAACTTAACACCTAACTGACAGCTGTACATTGCTAAGTGACAGTTGTATCACCACTAACTTCTACACTATGTGATAGTATATAACACTATCACAATTATAAGCATAGATCTCAAACTCAAAATAAACGTCCACAACGAGCCTTGAAGAAAGGAACTCTAGCGACCATAAGTGCGATGAATTCATCCGCGTTGAGGTTACTTTTGATATGCTGCGGTCCACCAGTCGACAACTCCCCGGTACAAATGTCATACATGCAGAGGGATTTCTTGTCCCTGTCCTTGTCGTCGTGCCAAAGAAAGAGCAAATTAAAGAGACTTAATTTTCAATGCAAGCGTGAAATGTTATTAGATGTTTGTGATCATCGATAATCGTCGGTTGTTTCAAGAATTGCATCTTGATGATGCGCTTTGTTTTATCCCACTTCAACTTTGTGTGATCGCGTAATACCAAGACATGGAGTTCATCTTTTAGTAGTTGAGCGAAGGAGATACGTCCCACTACTAAAAATCCAGAAAAAAACGACCACAAAAAGCAACCAAAGTTAGTCGCTAAATAGTGCAAAAGCTACCAAAAGGCATCCAAAATGAATTGGTCGCTTTTTCGTTGGTCCCTTTAATTCAGGGACCAAAGTTGGTGGTCTCTAAGGTAAAAGGACCAAATATTCGGGGTATAAAAAAAATCAACCAATTTTGGTCGCTATAGTATTTTAATAACATAAATTTAGCGACCAAAGTCGGTCTCTATTTTTAAATTACGTTTTTTATTTATTTATTATTATACAAAATATAGCGACCAACTTTGGTCTGTAAAAAAATATAATATTTTAAAATATGAAAAATAGCGACCAACGTTGGTCGCTATTTTATAATTTTTTTAATTTTTTTTAATAAAAAGCGAGCACAATTGGTCGCTAATTTCAACAATTTAATTTTTTTATTAAAACCTTGATCGCCAATTTTCAGAAAAAATATTTTTTTAATAAAATAGCGACCAAAGTTGGTCGCTATTCTGGAAATCTGGGTTAGTTAGCGACCAACTTTGGTCGCTATTGCCCAGAAAAAAATTTATAGAATAGCGACCAAAGTTGGTCGCTTTTCTGGGTATTATTTTGGCAGAAACTGCCTATTTTGACAGCTACACCACCTGTCAGCATACCAAATCCTATTACAACAACAACAACAACAACAACAATACGAACTACAACAACACAACAACAATACGAATTACAACAATACAACAACACAACAACAACATTAAAACCAACAAAGTATAAAGTTCAATAGAACTAACATATTAAACTAACAAAACGAAGTTAACACTTATTACAAGCCCATTCGAAAACGGACCAAAGTTATATTGTCTTGTTCAAAGTATATAAAAGTACTTAAGGATTGTTTCATTCAACATCATTATCATCATCGTCTGATGAATCTTCATTATCAAGAGAGTAATGAGAACGGTCATTTTGTGGAGGACGAGAATAACGATCACGGGGAGGATGGGAGGAACTAGCACGGGGAGGACGGAAGGAACGCTCACGTTCAAGTTGAGCCTCTGGCGATGACTTGCGAGACCGGGCAATCGGAAAAGCTCCAGAAGCTAGGAGAGCTTTGAGCTGAGCTTGCATGCCATGGTACTGAGCTTGCATGCCAACGTACTGAGCATCTCTAAGCTTTTCTCTTTCCTTGGAAGCTTCTAGCTCGGATGTGAGCTTTGTCATACTCTCCCGCATAGCGGAGAGGCTCTCCCCACGAAGTTGCTCACCTTGCGAGGAAGTCCCTATTCCTTGCATTCCACAGTGATAGCGATGGAACTTCTTAGTAGGAAGCCCGTATACCTTCCCCCATTTTGCACCGCCAGCAGCCTCCATCCATATTTTTTCAGCATCCTCGTCCAAAAGTTGGATTGCCTCGCCCCACTCATTAGGTGGCTGACTGCGTATGAGTTCCTCCACATCAGATGTGAAGCGATCCTATAAGAAAAATTATATTGAATTAGTATTTCAAAATTTATATAAGTGTAAATCAAAATACTTAATGAAAAGTGAAAACTTACATGTACAGTCGAGGCCCGGCCCTCGACCCACCTTTCTTGATCCGTCTCTTTCTTCTTCTTCAAAATATGAGTCTCCTTGAATAACTCATCTTGCTTCATTGGATGCCCCAACTTCTTTTCCTGAAAACTCATAAATTTTAGTTAATAAACAGAATAGATATACTTTGAAAATTCAAATAAATTAATCAATTATGTACCAATCTTCTTTTTATTGTCCCTTGGCTGATCGCACCTCCAGTGTGCAAGGACCCTCCCTTCTCGTATGCGTGAGATTTCTTTCCTTTTTCGCTCTTCTGTAAAAAGGTTGCGGTAAGCTATTGCCTTTGCAAATCCTCCCATAAATGTTGAAGCAACCAACCAGGCTTCTTGTTGAACTATCTAGCTTTGGAGAAACTATGCGACAACCGCTTCCGATCTTTGAGATTAAAATTTGCAGCCACTTCCGCGCTATAGCGGTGTTACCATACACACTTTATCTGTATTTCAAAAGTTAACTATTATATGGAAATATCATAAATATTAATAATTATACTGCTTAAAAGAACATGTATACCTTAAATTCATTGAAAATTTTCTCCTTCAGCGTGAATGGGAATTTACTCCAACTCGTATAGGGGGCATCATAAAGCTTTATGGTGGCTTTGGTGATTATCCTCGTAGTAATATTACTCGGGATGAACCTGCAATTTAACAAAAATGGAGAACACATTAATATCTTAGTACAAACTGTACAAAACAATAAACGTAAAAATAACAAATTACTCTTACACATCACCCTCAGGGACTATGATGATCCTGCCATACTGATCATGATGCACCTCCTCATCATCATCAGCATCATCGTCTGAAACTTGTACATTAGAGGCAGGTGTGGAAGGTGTAGGAGGGTCAGAGCTACTATCTCGCAGGCGAAGGCCTAAAATAGATAGAGTCCCTGATGAAGATGGTTGTGATCCCTGTGAATGCGACATAGCTGGATCGACCGCAAGTGGTTGTGACACTGATGGCTGTGACCCCCGTGGCTGTGACACGGATGGATGTGATCCATGTGGTCGTGAGGCAGCTGGACTGTGTGACAGACGTACAATCCTATGGCCCTGTGATAAAAGACCCGATGTATGCACAAAGACGTAGAGTTGGTGATGTTGTGGCACCTCATAATAGCCATCGGTGGAGGATAAGACATAGGCGCAGGCATCAGCATCTTTGAAGAGGGTGGAAAAGATGGAGGATTATCTTGTACCCTCCTATTTCCCTTACTAGCCTTTTGTCGACCCCGAGAACTAGTAGAGTCATCGTTACCTCGACCCTTGCTTGTCATCTGCATAATATAATACATATTTAGATTGAAACATATAAGAAACTAGCTATAAAACGAGAGTAATTACAGAAACCAACTTTTTAAAGCTCATCGACGTATTGTTCCTCGTCCGAGAATTCTTCTTCCTCACTAGTTTGAGCTTCATCAGTTGATTCTACTTCCTCATTTTCTATAATTGTTACTTCATCTATATCAACTTCTTCCAATATGTGTGCAGGATGTTCCAAATCATTTTCTAAAAGTTCGTCCACTATTTGGTGAACACTGGAGATATCGTTTTGATAAGCAACATCTAACACATTCTCGACTTCCACCCTACCTACATGCTTAGTTTTAATTACAACCCATCAATCAAACTTATTCCGCCACAATGTATAAGGAGCATAATACACTTGCCTAACATTATGTGCAATTATGAAAGGATCATAGCGATCATACTCCCTCGTATGATTAACCTCAATTATGTTGTATTGATTGTGTACTCTTGTACCTCTTATTGGATGTGGGTCAAACCATTTGCATCTAAAAAGTATCAATTTCTTATATGTCCAACCTTCATATTCTAGTTCAATTATTTCTTTGAGCACACCATAATAATCATTATCTCCAACTTGATTGCCATCACCTCCTTGAACCCACACCCCGTTGTTGTTGCTATTTTTATTTTTAGAGCAATCCTCTGTATTCACAAAGTACTTAGACATTGTTGTGACCTGAAGCCCAGGTCCCTAAGATATATCTTTCAAAAATTGATTTACACCATTATTTGTATCATTTACCTACATATTGTTAAAAAAATTCATAAGTTAGCGTAACTATCAAACATTGTTTAACTACATAGTGTTAGAACATTATAAGGATAAACTTACAAATTGTTTGAACCACGTATCAAATCCCGTATATACAGCATCATGGCCAAATTGACCCACGAAGTGACTGTGACACATCAAATATTTTTAGTAGTTGCATTGAGATGTAATCACATTAAATTTTATATTTTGATAACTACTAAATCAATACTTACTTGAGAAATGGTACAACTTCGGGACAATTTAGTAACACATGAAGTGTAGCTGACTTGTACTCCATATCACTCAAACTTCTCTTTCTAACATCCTTAGAACATCGGCCTGGTTGATTGAATATGGACATAGGCGGATATAATGTATTATTCACACATTCGACCATGTTCCTATTGGGCCTATTCCTATCACATCTCACCTTACTCTCAAAATAATAAGAGCAAAAATGAGAAGTTTTCTTTGTAAGATAAGCTTCGCATATAGATCCTTCAATCTTATTCCTCTGCTTAACAATTTGTTGCATTTGCCAATTGTCCTGCATACTTTCAGGTTAGCCAAGAACATCCACATAAAACAGAAAATTACATGAAACTTATAATATTACCTCTCAAAAGGATACATCCATCTGTATTGAACAGGCCCTCCAAGTCGTGCCTCGTGTATAAGGTGGATTGGAAGGTGTTCCATCACATCAAAAAAACCACATGGAAATATCTTTTCCATCTTAGTAGATGTTACACGAATGTTCTGATCCATCCGGAGTAGGTTTTCTTCCCTTAATGTGGAAGAACACAAGTCTTTGAAAAACAAACTAATCTCTGTGATGGGTTTCCATATTCTTTCAGGCAAACCACAAAATGCAATAGGCACTAAGGTCTCCATGAAAACATTACAGTCATGACTTTTCAAATGGCTCAACTTCCTAACCTCCATATCAACTTTTTTTCCAAGATTCGACGCATAACCCTCAGGCATATTCAATTTCGTTACCCAATCACAAATTTGCCGTCTTTCTTCCAAAGTGAATGTGTAACTTACTTTGGGATTGAATATCTTACCATTGTTTTCTGTCTGCAAGTATAATTCAGGCCGCCTACAATATTCTTGTAAGTCCATANGGGAATCTATAAGGTGGAGTTTCAGTAACTTTACTGAAGTTCTGGACCCTCTCCCAAATTTCCTCACCTGATAGTTTCGGAGGTGGAGAATCATACTCCATTTTATTCTTTTTGAATGCATTTTTCATCCTTCTAAACTCATGATCAGGACGCAAGAATTGACGATGACAATCAAACCATGATTTATTTCGGCCATGTTTCAAAGTGAACACTTTACTATTTTCCATGCAGTAAGGACAAGCTAGCTTA
>MDKI01091553.1:0-13161 GCA_005239505.1 Nicotiana paniculata | reverse complement strand
TGTGTTGGACTTTGATCAAACCTCGAAAATGTTGAGGTGGATATAATTGGATGAGGTGGCTGATGGTGAACTCGACCACGGTCATTTCGACAAAAAACCTCATCATCATCACGATCTGCCGAAAGGACGGTTGAATATTGCCCAGGATGACTTGATATCTTTGGCAGCATTCAAGCACAAGCGAGTCGAGGGGACCCAACGTAAAGGGGTATGTATACACACTCAGGAACCCCTCTACGTAAGTTGTGATGTCCTCCTCACGAGAAGGTTTTTGTAGAACAAACTTCTCCGCCCATTTACACTCTCTCCTCACAACATCGAGGTGATATTTCTCAATTGAACTTATGTACCTCGATGCGTGTTCTCGACCGCCGGGTACTTTGGGAGGGTTCTCGACTATAAATTCCTTTTTAAGGAAAAAGTGCTCGGTACGATCTCGTGTAGCGTCGATGGTTTACCACCGTCCGGACGGGAAGTGGAAGAGGAGGTTCCTTACTTATTAGGAACGGACTTGGAAGTATTAGCCATCGAATCTTTAGAAGAAGAAAGAAGAAGTGTGTTAGCCGGAGAGGTTTTTGAGCTAATACGTCGGAAGAACCGGTGGTGGAAGGGAAACTTAAAAAAGAAAATAGGTATTGCAGAGTGAAAAAGTTCCTAATGAGAAATGAAAGTGAGTATATATAGAGGAAGGCGGCGACTGTTCGTTGATACTTATGGACGACCGGCTCTAACGTGCACTTAATGCTTTTGGGGAAGAGAAGCGACATGACGCTTCAATCATTTCAATGCCTACGTCACAGGAATGATATCCTCATTAAGGACTTCGAAAATTCAAATCGTTTCTTATCATTTCATTCTAAGAAAGGCGGGGACTATTGATACACGGTCGAAATCGGAGATTCCGATTTCGAAGTCTCAGTTGAATACCGAGCTCGAGCTAGGGCGACCCGAAGTAAAGGCTCGAACCCGATTTGATAATGCACACCTCAATAGAGAAAATAAAAGTCCTGGCACGGCTTACCCCGAGACAGTACAATCTCGATGACACTCAAGAAAAAGCGAAAATTTCTCACGAGCATATAGGTCAAGGTAAATCTCAGGATTGGTTCGTACAAATACGTACTAGATGGTTATTCAGCTGTACCAATAGAATTTTTTACTGTAAACAGAAAGGTATTTTCCCTTCCTATATAAATGGGACTCCAATCATTTGTAAAGATCATCATTCACTGCAATAGAATATTCTACTCTTCTTTTCTTGTTCATTGTGCTCAAGATTGTTCTTCAGCTTTATTGTTCTTACTTTACTACTCTTAGCTCACCTCGAGGCCCCCGAATATCGAGATCGATAGCCCTGTTTCTCTAGCAACATTGGCTTGTTTCATCATGACTTCTCACTTACACTTAACATTTCTTGCTTATTTACTAGTATTTGAATAAATCACATATTTTTGGAACCACAAATCAAATATGACTGTTACTACTATTTTCGAGGTAAACAATGTATTATTATTTACTGCCGGTTGGGCAATCATGCATATTCATTTACCACCGAGCTACGGGCGGTCGGCCAGTCATGTATTTACTATTGAGCTACGGCAGGTTGGGCAGTTACATATTTACCACCGAGCTACGGCCTATCGGGCAGTCATACATTTACCACAGTGCTACGGCCAGTCGGGCAGTTACCACTGGTCAGTTAGGCAGTCATGCATCACACGATATGGATAATAGATTCAAAGAGAAGAATGACTTGGCCGTTCTGTGTTGGAGTTTTATCAAACCTCAAAAATGTTGAGGTGAATATAATTGGATGAGGTGGCTGAGGGTGAACTCGACCACGGTCTTTCGACAAAAAGCCTCATCATCATCACGATCTGCCAAAAGGATGTGTGAATCTGACCCAGGATGACTTGATATCTTTGGCAGAATTCAAGCACGAGCGAGTCGAGGGGACCCAACGTAAAGGTGTATGTATACACACTCAGGAACCCCTCTACGTAAGTTGTGATGTCCTCCTCACGAAAAGGTTTTTGTAGAACAACCTTCTCCTCCCATTTACACTCTCTCCTCACAACATCGAGATGTTTTTTCTCAATTGAACTTATGTACCTCGATGCGGGTTCTCGACGGCCGGGTACATCGGGAGGGTTCTCGACTATAAATTCCCCTTTCAAGGAAAAAGTGCTCGGTACGATCTTGTGTAGCGTCGATGGTTTACCACCGTCCGGACGGGAAGTTGAAGAGGAGGTTCCTTATTTCTAAGGAACGGACTTGGAAGTATTAGCCATCGATTCTTTAGAAGAAGAAAGAAGAAGTGAGTTAGCCGGAGAGGTTTTTGAGCTAATACGTCGGAAGAACCGGTGGTGGAAGGGAAACTTAGAAAATAAAATAGGTATTTCAGAGTGAAAAAGATCCTAATGAGAAACGAAAGTGAGTATATATAGAGGAAGGCGGCGACTGTTCTTTGATACTTATGGACGACCGGCTCTAACGTGCACTTAATGCTTTTGGGGAAGAGAAGCGACATCACGCTTCGATCATTTCAACTCCTACGTCACAAGAATGATATCATCATTAAGGACTTCGGAAATTCAAATCGTTTCTTATCATTTCATTCTAAGAAACGCGGGGACTATCTGTATACGGTCGAAATCGGAGATTCCAATTTTGAAGTCTCAGTTGAATACCGAGCTCGAGCTCGGGCGACCCGAAGTAAAGGCTCGAACCCGATATGATAATGCACACCTCAAGAGAGAAAATCAAAGGCCTGGCACGGCCTACCCCGAGACAGTACAATCTCGATGACACTCAAGAAAAAGCGGAAATTTCTCACGGGGATATAGGTCAAGGTAAATATCAGGATTGGTTCGTACAAATACGTACTAGATTGTTATACAGCTGTACCAATAGAATTTTTTACTGTAAACAGAAAAGTATTTTCCCTTCCTATATAAAGGGGACTCCAATCATTTGTAAAGATCATCATTCACTGCAATAAAATATTCTACTCTTCTTTTCTAGTTCATTGTGCTCAAGCTTATTGTTCTTACTTTACTACTCTTAGCTCACCTCGAGGCCCCCGAATATTGAGATCGAGGGCCCTGTTGCTCTAGCAACATTGGCTTGGTTCATCATGACTTCTCACTTACACTTAACATTTCTTGCTTATTTACTAGTATTGGAATAAATCACATATTTTTAGAACCACAAATCAAATATAATTGTTACTACTATTTTCGAGGTAAACAATGTATCATTATTTACTGCCGGTTAAGCAATCATGCATATTCATTTACCACCGAGCTACGGGCGGTCGGCCAGTCATGTATTTACCACCGAGATACGGTCGGTTGGGCAGTTATATATTTACCACTGAGCTACGGCCTATCGGGCAGTCATACATTTACCACAGTGCTACGGCCGGTCGGGCAGTTACCACTGATCAGTTGGGCAGTCATGCATCACACGATAGGGATAATAGATTCAAAGAGAAGAAGGACTTGGTCGTTCTGCATTGCAGTTTGATCAAACCTCAAAAATGTTGAGTTGGATATAATTGGATGAGGTGGCCGAGGGTGAACTCGAGCACGGTCTTTTCGACAAAAAACCTCATCATCATCACGATCTGCCAAAAGGACGGGTGAATCTGGCCTAGGATTACTTGATATCTTTGGCAGAATTCAAGCACGAGCGAGTCGAGGGGACCCAACGTAAAGGGGTATGTATACACACTCAGGAACCCCTCAACGTAAGTTGTGATGTCCTCCTCACGAGAAGGTTTTTGTAGAACAACCTTCTCCTCCCATTTACACTCTCTCCTCACAACATCGAGGTGCTTTTCCTAAATTGAACTTATGTACCTCGATGCGTGTTTTCGACGGCCGGGTACTTCGGGAAGGTTCTCGACTATTAATTCCTTTTAAGGAAAAAGTGCTCGGTACGATCTCGTGTAGCGTCGACGGTTTACCACCGTCCGGACGGGAAGTTGAAGAGGAGGTTCCTTATTTCTAAGAAACGGACTTGCAAGTATTAGCCATCGGTTCTTTAGAATAAGAAGGAATACGTGAGTTAGCCGGAGAGGTTTTTGAGCTAATACGTCGGAAGAACCGGTGGTGGAAGGGAAACTTAGATAAGAAAATAGGTATTGTAGTGTGAAAAAGTTCCTAATGAGAAACAAAAGTGAGTATATATAGAGGAAGGCGGCGACTGTTCGTTGATACTTATGGACGAATGATCATGAGTTACAGTGTTGTTCGCTCGGGCCAGTGCGGCACTGTGTGCCAGCCACGCCTCCCCAGGTTTGGGGCGTGACAAAGTGGTATCAGAGCAGGTCATGTCCTTGGGAGTCTACAAAGCCGTGCCTAGTAGATTCTCACTTATGGGTGTGTTACGTGCCACATTTATAATTGAGAGGCTATAGGGCATTTAAGAAATGTTACCCTTCTTTTATTTCCAGATCGTGCCACAGAGCTAAGTCGTAAGAAGTAGTA
Source organism: Nicotiana paniculata (assembly GCA_005239505.1). Classification (NCBI taxonomy): domain Eukaryota; kingdom Viridiplantae; phylum Streptophyta; class Magnoliopsida; order Solanales; family Solanaceae; genus Nicotiana; species Nicotiana paniculata. Next base: position 8,668 of record MDKI01091553.1, on the reverse strand, counting down.
TAAAGTTTCCATCGAATTTTGTATGCACTAGAGGTGCTATCACAATAGAGCTTTAAGGTGTAGATGTAATTTCTACTTACGTGGAAGGGAAGTTATGAAAGAGACAGAAGATACGATGCAAGATCGAAAAGTAAGTAAGGTAAAGAAGATACGAGATACTCAACTACAAAAGGTTGTAAATAGTCGACTTCAGATAGAGGTTGAGTTTTAGTTTAATTTACAGAGGAGACCCTAATGAAAATTTTGTAAATCTCTAAGAGTTAACATTCGAGGCCGAATGTTCTAAAGGAGGGAAGGATGTTACAACCCGTACTTTAATATTAGGATGAGTCGTAGTAATCCATATGAGTTCGAAGGTATTAGGTCTATTAGGAGGTTATAGAAGGTTTAAGACATTATTATTATGAGACCTTGTAAGTTGACAACCTTGATATCGTCAGATATTATGTTAGTGTGATATTTTCTTTTAAGTGGAGTACTTTAGTAAAAGTATACTTTTGGATAGTTACCATTATTACTACTTTTAGATATGGTAAATTATACACATAATTTTGAGAAAGTTTATAAATAAGATTTTCTTTAATTATTAAAAAATAAATAGAAGTTATTTTCTCACAACAGAAGGTTATGTTTTTACCATTTTTAGAATTAAGCATACGAAACGTTTTACTCTTTATATGAGATTAGGAAAATTAGAAGTTAAGAAAATATATGTATTTTTACACGGATGTTTTAATGGAATAATAGTGTATGTATTGATTTTATATGTTACCACATGGCCACGATAGTAGGTACATAAGGTGTATTAAAAATAATTAGTATTTTAAGTAATTTAAGATAATATTTAATTACGTGGGTAATTGATTAATTATTGGTTTAATGGGAGATTAACCATGTAATTAAGGATTTGTGGATAATTGTAGGTGGGGACAAAGCCCCCCACCCCAGCCCACGTGGCAACAAGTAGAGGAGGATTGGATATGACTTGACTTTGGACAACTAATTAAGATGACACATGGATAATCTTCTAAGACACTTGTAAACACATAGAAAGAGAAGGCATAATACTTATCCCTACACTTTCCTTGAATTAATACCAAGAATCCCTTTCGTAAGTGGTTTATACAAATACAAATCCAAGAACTCTTATCTTGAATGAATACCAAAATTCATTTGGCAAATAAGTTATACAGAATACAAAGCCAAGGACGATAGTCACTCAACAATATAGTAGCAATGAGATTTTTCGATTCTAAGAGAGTCAGATGTAATCCTTCTCAAGAATATCACATGGAATTTTCCTACTCCAGGTATGTTAAGGTTAATCCTTCTTTCTTTTGGCATGATCCAAGTAACGATACGTAAACGTAATGCGATTTCATAAGTTGTTCTACTCTTGGAAGTTAAGGGTGTCTATGTTATTCATTCATGTAAAGTGATATTCAAGCATGTCTAAGTATGTTCCTAAGTCCCTATTGAGGTATATGATAGAGATGTTAATGTTCATATTATAGTGATACATGTACATGAATCTTCATGCATTTACCACCATGCTACGACCGGTCGGGCAATTATGTATCATTATTTACCGCCTGTTGGGCAGTCATGCATATTCATTTACCACCGAACTACGACCGGTCATCCAGTCATGCATTTATCACTGAGCTATGGCCGGTTGGGAAGTTACATAATTACCACCGTGCTACGGCCAGTCGGGCAGTCATACATTTACCACCGTGCTACGATCGATCGGGAAGTTACCACTAATCAGTTGGGTAGTCATGCATCACACGATGTGGATAATAGATTCAAATATAAGTATTATATATATAAGTATAAGTATTCATATACGGTGGTACTTCAGAGATTCAGGTTGATTCTTATTAGTCTTTAATTCATGTTGACTTATTGTTACGTTTCAATTCTACCTTACATACTCAGTACATTATTCGTACTGACATCCTTTTGTTGGGGGCGCTGCATTCATGCCCGTAGGTGTAGATAATAAGTTTAACGAGCCCTCATAATAGATGAGATTAGCATTCAACAAAGGATCGGTAAGAGTCCACCTCATTCGGAGTGCAGCCGAGTCTATGAGTCATCGTGTCAGAGTTTTGCTACAGACTTATGGGTAGGCTGGTACCCTGTCCCGTTTGATGTCAAATAATCTTAGAGGCTTTGTAGATAGAGGTTTATTTTGTACAGTATGTTAGAGGCCTTGACGGCCCACATATATTCATGTTTTAAGAAAAATGGTTAAGTGATACAGTGTTTTCCCACTTACAGTTGTACATTATGAGTTGTGTCCATGTGGGACAGTGATATTTACGAAAGGAATGAGTGCAACTAAATCGACCTATGTATGTTCTAGAACTTTGATCGAATGATCATGAGATACAGAGTGGTTCGCTCGGGCTAGTGCGACACCGAGTGCCAGCCACGCCTCCCCAGGTTTGGGGCGTGACATATGGCAATATCTTTCTTAGTCTTCCCCCCCTCTATGGAATGAGCACAATAAGGTTCTAAAACCACCGTTGAGAAGAAAAAGAAACTAATCAAGATGTGCCAAAATACAATTTATATAATACATCATATTTTTTGTTCATACAAGTTACATGGTATCTCTTACAAACTTCATAAATCCATCAAGGTTCGGAGGAATTTTCGTTGGTGGTGGCGGAACTCCAGTAAGCTTCGTCTACCTTTGGTTGTGATTCAGCAAGTCCAAAATTTCTTCTTTCCGAATGGATCCAATCTCTGAAAAGTACTGATTTTCCAAGATCTCCCTCATAGACACTCTATAATCACCAAGTTGAAGTCTTGCTTGACTGAAAGCGCTCTCTGATGCCAATGTTGACGCTTGAATAGTTAAAATGTCTCAGGCCATCCTTGAAAGAACTTGAAAGTATTTTTATTTGTTCTTCCACCATTCCAAAAGATTAAAGGAGCCGTCGAGATTCACTTCCTCAATTCCCTTCTAAAAATAAACTTCAAACTCATTTAGTTGTGAAAAATCACTACTACTAGAAACTTGAGAACCCCTAAAACCTTCCCAAGCACTACGTGCTCTTAATCCCGCGGTTCTTTAAGATGATTGAGAATCAGAAGAAGAAGAAGGAGTTGGAATATTTGGTCTAGCATGATTTAATGCAACTTGATAAACATTATAAATAGTTTGAGCATTTATTCTAATCGAGGCTATTGCTTCCGGAAGTTTAGACAACTCCTCATCTTCAAGTGCTAAACCAATTTAAACAGTTTCATACCAAAATTGAGGACCTCCTAATTTCATACAAGGATTTAACAAAGCAGCAACACCATAAATAAGGGGGAATAGGTAAAATAAATTATAAAACTTTTTTCTCATATAATCAATAGCAATTTTATAAATTTCCCACCCTTTGAAAAATGAGCAAACAAATTAGCAAGTTCTACAATATAAATTAGACAGTTAGAAATAGTAGGATAATATTGCAAGTTCATCAGTTCCAATATTATGGCAAAATTAACTCTCAGTAAATTGTAATAAACTATTATCGCTATCAAGAATAGAAGGTGTATGACGAATATGGGGTTTGGTTCGGGGAGCCAGGGGCGGTGGAGGAGGAACATATTGACCACTAGATTCGCCACTCTTGGATTTTCCCTTATTTTTACCAAACTTCTTTTAAGGAAGCCATCTTAATTAATCAAGTAATAGAAAATAAATAAAACAAACAAAACTATAATATTAAAACTTAAAAGTTGGAACGAGTTTAATAAATTAACGAACAACTTGTTGAAAATTGATTATCGTTGAAGACTTGAAGACATCAATTCACCAACTTCAATCTTTTTTCGCAAATTGTAACAATAAAGTAAGTAATAGTAGCAACCATAGAAGAAAATTGGAGAGAGATTGATGATTTCGTAAGAAAAATAAAGAATGAGGGGGTATTTATAATTAAAAACTGGGGAAAAGTGTAATTATAAAACGTTTGGGATTAAAACAAAGTTAGGGGAGGGGGATGGGTTAAATGGCTATTTTGTAAATAGCCAACAGTTATTTTTTAAAGGCCAACGAGCAGATTTTTTAAATGTAACGACCCGATCAGTCGTTTTGTGTTCTAGGACCGTCTGTCCCTAAATGAGACATCCCATAGTTGCTTTTACTGATGTATAACTTGCGGGGATGGTTGGTTCGAGGTTTGGAGTGGTATATGAACACTTAGTTCCTTAAGGTTGGCCTTAAAGGCCAAAGTTTGAATTCGGTCAACATTTTAAGTAAATGACCTCAGAATCGAGATTTGAAAGCTCCAGTAGGTTTGTCTGATGATTTTGGACTTGGCGTATGTTCGGAACGGGTTTGGATGACCTGAGAGCGTTTCGACGCCAAATAGTGGAATATGATTCCTTAAGTTCAAAAATTGAGGTTTGGAACGTGTTTTTTTATTATCGAGGTCCGAACGGAATTCCGAGACTAGGGATAGTTCCTTCATGTCATTTATGACCTGCTCGCAAAAATTTGGTGTCATTCCGAGTAGTATAGGTATATTTCGGTATGTTGAAAGTGAATTCAAGAACTTGAAGTTAAAAGTTTGATTCAATTTGATTTTGGGGTCAGATTCTTAGTTTCGTTGTTATTTTTCGCGTTCCGAGAATTTGAGTGAGTTTGTATCGTGAATATAGACTCGTCAGTGCCTTTGGACGGGGTCCCGGGGGCTCGGGTGAGTTTCGGACCCCTTGGAGCTAAATGCTAGAAACCAGATTTTTGCCCAGTCTGGTTTCCTTCTTCGCGTTCGCGGGTGTACGGACACATTCACGAAGAAGGAGTTGGGCAGGGGTGAGGAAAGCTCTATGCATTCGCATGGGACACATGCATTCGCATAGGGTAAATCGATGGTCCGACCAAATTTTTGTTCTCTGCGGTCGCAGCCCCACAACCGCGTTCGCGTAGGCCTAGCATAGCTAGCGTCCGCGTTCGCAAGCCTCCTCCATGTTCACATAGAAGGGCCTTCAGGGGGGCCTTTTCATTGGTCTTCGAGAACGCAGTACCCCTGTCGCGTTCGCATTGAAGGGGGAAACTGGGCAGTGACTTAAAATGTCATGACCCAAATCCCGATTTAGGTCGCGGTGGCGCCCAACTTCGATGTTAGTAGTGATCCCTTTTTAATTTATAAAACAATTCACCATACTTAAGAGGTTTTTCTTTCAAATGCATAAATTCGAAGTAAATTAGTGACTTAGACAACCAAAAGTGAGCAATAAATATAGTAATCACCACCATCATTACAACCCAAAAGAATAGAATATCCATTACGTGGGTATGTCAGGAACTGGCGTCACAAGTCTACGGGCATCTAATAGAAACTAATATCCAAAAGAAAGTTTAGCGCCTTCTTCTGCTCCGACTAGGAGTCGGAGGGGTGGTAGAGTTATAAGTCTAGGATCCACTCCTTCGAGGGGCTCTTCTTCTTCTTAGATAGTTCCTTCTCCTTCCACTAGATCTCCAGTTTCTCCGAGATTTAGGGTTTCTCGGTCTTTGTCTAGAGGTAAAGGCGAACACCTTTGTGGACTTGGAGTCGATGAAATTGTCCCTGCTGACTTTGTTTTCGCTAGGGATATTCAAGTTCTTGTAGATGAATCTTCTTCTCTCGATAGTGTAGAAAGATATACAACCCTTATAACTGAGGGTAAAATTTCCCTTGTTCGTAGGGAATGATTTTGGAAATCTGACTTTCCTGTCTATATTCTGAATAGTAATCAAAGAATAACGTCTTACAAGACGGGATATTCTTTTGTTTATACGTATCCTTTCACTTTAGGGTTTAGACTCCCCATTGACCCAATTATAATTGAGTTTTTCCGTTTTTTCAATATCTGCTTAGGACAAGTTGCCCCGCTTGTGTGGCGAGTTATCGCATGCCTTAAGAGTTTGGCTCCTTTAGCCTCGGTTCCTTTTACCTTCAACCATCTTATTCACCTCTACTCTCCTACCTTATTTTGTGAATGGGTTTTTACTCTGACTGATAGAAGAAAAAGAGTGTTGGTAACCCCTGGAGACGATAAGGATAGGGGTTGGTACCTCCGGTATGTTGCTGTTCCCACTGCTGGTTTAGTGGGTGAAGAAAATCTTCCCTTCCCTGAGAATTAGAATCGCGCACGTGAGTATGCTTTAGCTTGCATTTACTTTTTCTTGTTTTGACTTGAGATGTTTTATTTAGCACCGTATCTGCTTATTTTCCTTTTCTCAGCAATCATGAATACTGTTGAGAATGTCTCCGATATTCGTGATTGGGTAGAAAAACTGTTATCTGTTGCTTCTTCAGAAGAAAGATCTTGGAAGTACCTTGTTGGGAGGTATGGTTGGAAAGTAAAGACCCACGGTAAGTGAAGCTTTTGTTCTTGCTTCTTTCCTTACTTGAGTCTTTTTTTTGTCGTTTAACTTTTTTCCCTTTTTAATAGTATTCTCTGCTCATGGGGTGTCTTCTTCCTCTATCCCGAAGATGTCCTTGGCTCAAGCCCAGGAAATTATTGTTGGTTCATTTTCCTTGAAGAGGAAGATTAGTGAGTTTCGTTCCATAGAGGAAGAGGAAGAGGGTGCTTTAGTGCACAGGCCACGGAGAAGGCGAATGGTCTTAGATGATGAGCCTACTGCCTCAACCTTGCCTCCCGTGTCTGTGATTAAGCCCCTGTCTTTGATGATGTTTTGCATTCCCCTATTCATGGTGGTATTGATCTTGCTCGTGACGACGTCCCTTTGGCTGCTGTCTTTCCTGCTTCTTTGAGAGAAGCTGTTTCGTCTATTCATTTGGCTTCTCAACTTTTGCTGCTGCTTTACCTGTAACTTCTTCAACTCTTCAACTATTCGTGCCTGCTGCTTTGCCCGTGGCTTCTCCAGCTCCTCAACCTTCCGTGCCTGTTGCTATTCCATCTCTGCCTGCTTCCATGCCTTCTGTTAGGGAAGTAGGGTCTTCCAGCAGAGAGATGCGGCAGGTGGTAATAGAGGTTCCAGCTGAGGGAAACCTTTTCAAGAAGACGGGTGAGCCTGAAGTGTGGCTCAAGCCTTTGATAGGTCCCGCAGAGAAGGCAAAGCTAGCTAGCCACGATGCTCTTACATGGGCCAATAAGGTCTTGCATACCTATTTGAAGGTATGGTGTAAGTTATCCTCTTTCACTCTCGTATATGAAATTTACCATATCTGACTGGTTTATTTCTTGTAGATTAACCTTATAGGCATGGAGCTTATAAAGAGGATTTCAAACACAGACCAAGAGACAAGAGAGTTGCAAGCAGAAGTTGATAATTGGAAAGAAAAATATGATAGCCTAAGGATTGACATGGACGCTTTAGAAGAGTAAAGGAGTACCTTGAAGCGGCAGATGAGACTTACGGCAACAGAACTAGCAGTGGAGCGGGCTTCTTGCAGTCAAGCTGACAAAGATAAGAGTGTTCTGGAGTCTTCATTCGCGGAGCAGCTGTCCCGTGCCTCAGAGAAGATTAGAGACTTGAAGAACTTGCTGGGGCAGAAGGAAGAATACTCAAGCGAGATCGTGCAATCACTCACTCGTACTCAAGAATATATTTGAAGGGCTTTATACAAAGCTCAAACTTTAGAGGAGTCGATTGTTCCATTAAGGGCCGCTCATGAAGCTGCAAAGGTGGAGAAGGATGGGTTGAGGGCTGAGCTTCAAGTGTGGACACAAGATTATGAAGATTTGGAAGATGTGGCTGCTGTCGATGTGAGTTGAGCGTATATGAATTCTTGCCTTGACACATTGATGGAAATGAGTCAAGAGGGTTTTGACCTTAGTGCTGAAATAGCCAAAACTAAGGAAGCCATGGAGAAGGCTCAACAGGGTCATAACCTCTCTTCACCTGATGTTGAGATTCCAGCCGCTCATTCCTCTTAATGCTCAGTTGCTCCCTCTCCTTCTTCCTCTGAAGTCAACCCCTCTCTTGAAAAGATCTAGTTGGTTTATCCCTTTTTTCTTTTTCTTTGTATCAATTGGTGGTTACCCCCAGTCCCATCGCGGGTAAATTTGGATTTCTTTTAAGTCCCCAAATGAAAACTTAGGGGAACCACAATGTAAATATAAAAATCTTATATGGCTAAGTATAAGTTAATACTTAGTTTTAGCCATTTTTAATATATAAATGTTAGTTTGACTTTTGTTGAGTTTCTGTTTCACTCTTTAAGTCTTTTGCATGCTTTAGTTTTTGAGGTTTTAGTTTTACCTTCGAGTTTTGCATGTGGAATGCTTTAGACTAATCGTACCTTTTTTATAATAGGCACGGTGTCAAATTAAATGTGTGCCTTTTTGTAATAGGCATATTTTATGGAAGAGGGCCCTTTATAATTGACATGAAGAAGACGTTTCAACTTCATGATAATGCAATAGGGTGATAGGAATTTTACACATGTTTAAGAATGTTTCTAAGGAAAGTTTTTTGTTTAAACTTCCATGACATTTTACATGTGTTTGGTTATCATCTAAAACTCACGCTTGCAACTGTTTAACAGATTTTGATATACTCTTGTATTTCGTAACTGTTTTTCATAGGTAACATTTTTTCGATATTAATACAAGGAAATAACTATTTTTTCTAGTAACAGTTTTTATAAAGATTGGGGTTTTTACCCGCAACTGTTTTGGAAACATTTTTCTAATAAGTACGAGGGAAATG
>MDKI01213755.1:0-47845 GCA_005239505.1 Nicotiana paniculata | reverse complement strand
ACTCTTAGACTTTTAAGCCCAATGCTTAAAGTCTTTAAGCCCAATGCTTAAAGTCCAACACCTATGCAATAGGTAGAGGGTCACCGACACCCATAAAGTTAGGCAAATTATTTTATATGTACATGTATATGTCTTTGAAAATAATAATATATTAATAGTAAACACATTATATATAAAGCATATTTTAATTGAATAAAAAAGTATACCCACGACCTTCAAAGTTCAAATTTTGAATCCGCCTCCGCGGATTGGCACATTCTAAAGACCTGCCATTTATATCAAGGAAAGAAACCTTTGTATAAATATGTTGAAATAAGGTTTTTTTTTTATGTCGGCAAAGCCAATATATTAGGTGGGATAGCCAATTTTTAGCCGGCATTAATTAAAGTTTAGCCACCATTATTGCTATGTGTAATTGTGAAATGTGAAATGTGAAATTTGAACTTAGGGAAAATACATATGGTGTCCGTTAAACTTATTCCGAAAACTCAATTATACACCTAAATTTTACGGCTAATCTTTTATTCCCCTATTCATGCTCGAAGTAAAATTAGCTATACCCTAAATGATGATGAGAATGAAAAAAATGCTTAAAATGTTTTAAATTGTCCAAATGTCACTTGAACATTGTACACTAATTATACTTGATACAAAAAAGATCTTTTATATTTTTCTTTTTTCTTATTCATTTCCTTTCCTTTCTCCATTTTCATTGAAGTGGTCCTCTTCTTTTGCAGGAGGGAGGTTATGGGTCTCTATGAAAATGGGAAAAATCATTTATGGAAAAAAAAAAAAAAAGAGAGAGAGAGTAAAAAGTGATGGGGCTGGGGGTTATTCTAGTTCTAGGAAAAATAGAGGGAAAAAGATTTAAAAAATATGAAAAAGCCGTGTGTCAGGACGCGTAAACACAGTTGGAACCAAATTTGGGTGTGACATTTTAAGTGGAAATAAATTAATTTCAAGAAAGAACAAGGGATAAAAGATCGCTCGTAAAGTTTAATGTGCAACTGAATTTTCGGAACAAGTTTAAGGGTAACTTATATATTTTCCCTTAAACTTAAGGTAATTAGAATGGTTGAGATTCACTTTTAATTAAAGTTTAATTTCTTGCAATTTGAGTTGGTTTCTTTGAATCCCAACACCACAACTCAAGTGGTTAGCTAGCATGATTTAGTAGGATTATATTATAACATCGGTGAAAAGGTCGAGAAGGCACATAAAGCCACAACTAGTCCAAACTATACCTATCTATGGTTTGGACCGAAGCGAATCTAGAATTTAAACTTGATAGATTCAATCTTTAAAATGCTTATGACTTAACCCAATGCACTATTATAATTATCGGTTCAAAATTTAATATTTGTTGCTATTTTTAATAACTTATCACATGTATAACAGCACTCGTGTCAAAAATGATGAATTCAGTTGAAACCATCAAACATATACTCTATCCGCCACCTGTTATGGCCTTGATACTCGAGGAGGTGTCAGATTCAAATTATTAACAAATATTACCTTATAATTACCCTTTGAATTACGAATGTTGAGAATCGAAGTGTAACTTATCTCAATTATACTTGATGATTCACTATTTAAAGTTCTTAGGACCGGACTCATTGCGATGTTAAAATTATAGCTTCAAAATTTAATATTTGTTGCTATTTTAGTAACTTTGCACATGTATACATGTACTTGAAAATAATAAGTTCAGTTGAACTCCATTCGCTACAGGCTGTGGTCTTGATACTCGAGACAGGGGCGGACCTACATAGGGAGGTGAGGGTCATCGAAACTCGTTAACCTCGAAAAAAATACAGTATATATATATATATATATATATATATATATATATATACAGTAAAGACCTCTTAAATATTTTACGTTTTCCCCTAAACACAAAAGCTGGGTAGAAGACTTGGTTTAAGAAAGCAGTCAAAGTGCCTTCACTTCTATGATGTCCCAAGTTCAAATCCTATCTCCTACAGTTTTTATAACTCTATTGTACTTTTACTTTTTTTTGAATTCAATGATTGTTTAATTACTTAGTAGTCAACCAGTTATATTTTTATAACATTTTCTGAATTCAATTATAGTTTGATGTTTCTACATAATAATAAACTTAAAACTTAATTAACTTTTTTTTCAAATCCCCGACACATTCAAAAGTCTGAATATTCATTAGCCTCCCCCTTCACAAATAGAGTAGCAAACTCTTCTGCCTCCCTTCAATTTAGTTAATTCTTTTTCAGTTTTATGCATCTCTTCTAAATCTGATAGACCTATTAGGTGACGATAGCGATGACCGAATTTGAGTCTCTTCTTCTTTGATTTTATTTGAGTCATTTTTTTTCTTTTGAAAAATTACGTTAGAAAGATATTATAAACATTTGCGTTTTTTGATTTATGTAAATTATATTCAGATTAGCAATTGACTCTTGCATCATTTGGAGGAGAAAGCATTAAATTATATTTCAGGTATGTAATATACTACTTAGTTAAGGAGAAAAGGTTTTTGTTGATTCAATATTAATTTAGTCATATTGCTTACATATGAATGGTCAATTGGAGCTGCCGATTATTGAAAACAGTCTACCTAAAAAGCGAAAATAGAAGAAAGATCCTTCTTTGATTGAGAAGGAAGGATCCTTCTGTGATTGAGAAGAAAGATCCTTAGGTGATTGAAGAAAATTTATTTTGCTTGGAATCGTTATTTTCTAGGAAGTTCTTGTTCTTATGAATTTAGATAACGTATTCTTGGCGAAGTTTAATTCTTTTCAATCAAGTTCTAATTTTAAGAAACAATGCCTCTCATTTTATATATGAGTTTGATGTGAAATAATCCCGACCCTGATATGAGTGGACGATGTACTTATCTTATAGTAGTACCAAATTAATGATATTCAATAACGAAGTTTGTATTTTAATGATAATTATCATAATCATTAAGTTTTTATAGACTTGAACATTGAACTTTATCGCTAGCTAGTACTTGGTATACTAAAGATAGTGCCCCCGCTATGCTCAAATCCTAGGTCCGCCTCTGCTCGAGGAGGCATCAGATTCAAATTACTAACATACATTACCCTTTGAATTGCGGGCACTGAGAATGAATACATTGTTTGAACCAAAATTATTGGGTTCGAGCAAACTCGTAACCGGCATTGCTAGCTCCGCCCATGAGCATCAGGAAGCTATGCAATACAGATAATCCTAGTCCTCCAACAATTAACTCTTCACCCTCCTTCAGCCAGCCTGCCCGGGCCAACCATTTAGGAAAGTTTGCACTGTATGGCCTTTTTTGAGGCCACTCTTTAAAATCTGTCCCAGTAAGCAAATGGGCTAAATTTCGCATTCAAAGGTAGTGTGGAAGGTAGTTGGACCAATATTTCCCATCGGGCTAACGAGGACAGAATTTAAATAGTGACCTCGGAAATGGCCATTTGTGCAAATGTCCCAACAATCTATCACATTTAGTGGTCTGAATTATAAATGATTTTTCCAAATATTATGCTAAAGTAACCATGTTCATATCAGAACGGTTAATTACCAACCCCTCATACAGTCATACAGCTTTCAAGCTAGATTTCTTTAAAAGGTGGAAAAGAGAGAAGAACAAACAAGCATGGAAAGTACAGCATCTATTTATCTACGGTTTCCATGATTCAGCTGATCTAAAAATAGCAGTCCGGTGCACGAAACATCCCGCATTCACGCAGGATCCGGGGAAGGGTCGCACAACAAGGAGGCGTGACGTAGGCAGCCTACCCTAATGCAAGCATTAGTGGATGATTCCACAGCTCGAACTCGTGACCTATAGGTTACATAGAGACAAACCTTAGCGTTGTTCCAAGGCTCCCCTTCATTATCCAGCTGATCTATGGTTAAAAAATGCAACTAAAGTAAGGTAACAGCAAGGAACACAAGGGGCCTAATGAAGGAAAACATGTGAACATAAGATCAAGTGTTTAGAGGAGCATAAGATGATGGCAGGTTCTTGAAGCAAAACTTCTGGTTCACTCTGTCGACACTTAATTTAGGAAACCAAACTCTGATACTGAAGATTCAAAACTCACCGCAGAAATATCACAAGTACCACCTCGTTCTAGGCCATTGCACGGAAAACTTTAACCAAAATCCGAGTGCTTTTAACAAGGATGACTCTATGCTCTCTCAACAATCACTCCATATAACCAAAAGATACCAGATTAACACAACAAACACCAACCTAAGAGATCCCAAGTGACCAATTATCAACAAATATAATCCAACTTTTCAGTGTGAGCGATTACCAAAGATTTTGTGGTAGCCATGGTTGTAGTGTTGAGTGCAACTGCAACTTTTGTGTAAATATTAGAAAGGTGCCTCCTCCACATCAAATTGAGTAGTACAATCATATTTATCGCTTTACATAACCGACTACCTCATCGAAGAAAGACATCAAAACCTATGGATAAACATGCAGCACAGAGCATGATCAGGTAAAAGTCATGGATATATATCAGATCCGTTTCAATTAAGATTACTTCCAAAACTATAAAGCCAAAAACGCCATCTGAAGCTAGATCACAATTTACTAACAGAACACTCCATTAGGGGAAATATGATGTAAAAGACTGCTTAATGCCTCTTTTACTTCATTTAGTATTTAGTACAGTTTGACCTATAGGTCAAGGGTTCAAGCCGTGGAAGCAGACACTAATGCTTGCATTAGGATAGGCTATCTACAGCACACCCCTAGGGGTGCAGCCCTTACCCGAACCCTACGTAAATGTGTTATACTTGTGCACCGAGCTGCCGTTTTTACACAGAATCTGTATTTCACACGATATTTTTCTACAACATACTGACAGTTCTATATTATACTTGTTAATAACAAACTACCCGACATACTAAAATTTCAAATCAAGACACTTCAAATATTGTTCATAAATCTAAGCACATCTCCACAACATTACAACTCCTGGTATTCAGGAAATCTTTACAGCTTTCATTGTGGTCATCAACCTTCTTCACTTTTTTACCCAAAATTGAGGGCTGCAATTTAAGAATTAGAGGTTGTTTAAAATGAGTAATTAGTTTCACTAGTTCCTTTCTGTCCCATCTTCAACCGTTCTACATAGTAACATTGCTCGGGAAGTCCTACCATTTCTCATCACTTCATTACTATATACTATATCTGACTTTCCTGAAAGAATAGGTGCTGAATCTAAGAGTTGAAGTCTATTCTAGAATGGGACTCATATTAAATTGTATCATCTACCTAACAACCGTACAGATATCTTCTCCGACTCGAAGAAAATCATGTCATTTACATACAACAATGTGGTTATTCTATAGAGTACATCAAACAACACTGGATCTTTCCAAATTTCAGGTCAAGTCTTTGGACATGTTGAAGATAACTAACAGCATCAGTTATTACATGTCTATCTATACTTTAACATGTCAAGAACTTCAAAAAGGAAAGCTTTAAATAACAGCTGCATTTTGCTTAACTCATAAGGCAATGAAGTCAAATACAGTTGAAGACAAGTAAAACTAATATGAAAAAAGCTCTCATGTATTACTATTCTGTCAAAATAAACATAAAGAGCCTCGAGTCATGCTCAAGTACATGCATGATCTGGTAATACAAGTAATAAAACTAATATGAGATCCTCAACAGCATGAAGTGAGAATGACAATGACCGACTGAAAAATAAAATCAGAAAAACAACAGATAATATAAACGGTGTATAGCCAACAACAAAAACTAAATCATCCAAAAAAGGACGACATAATGTGATCTTCATGTTACCTCCATTGTCCCAAAACGTCATCCTACCTAAGGATAACACGAAGTAAACTCAACCCTGAGATTCATTCTTCTTAGCACCATTCTCCCCTTCTTTTTCCTCCAACAATCTTCCGGCCTCCTCGTCCTGTGCAGCCTTTTTCTGCGCTTCGTTCGCCTTAAGAGCCTGCAATTTTGCGTGGTTGTAATACGCCACGCCCAAGAAAGCCAATCCATATCCAACCAAATTCACAGGGGTGACAGTATCCTTAATCACAGACCAAGAAAAGGCAATCAACAACCAATCCTTAACCACACCAGCAACATTCATAGTCAAAGCAGATGTCTTCCCCACAAGCAAAAACACAGCAAGATTCAAAGCAAACGCGCAGCACGAATTTGTACCAAAGATCAACCAATCCAAATGGAAACTAGATGTATCCTTCAACATTGGGTATTCCACAAAGATCCATGGAATGAACAAGAAAACCAAACAACACGGTGCAACATAATACAACGACGTAATCGGATTAAATGTAATACCCTTTGAAGTAAGCAAAATCTGAATCATAACCAATCTTGTAGCCTCAAAAGCTACAGCACCAAGCTGCAACATCACACCCCATGTATCAAACTTAGCTTCACCATAAGCAGCAATAGCAACACCAATAGAAATAGACACCATATTAGCCATAGTATCAGATTTAAAGTTCTCTTTTTTAAACATAACCCCAATTGAATAAACAGCCACTGGCATCAAAGCTTTAAGCATTTGAATAAAAGACACAGATAAATATATATATGCAGAATTTGATAACCAAAGTGAAAATGCATATAAAAGACCAATGGGTACCACAGATTTGCAATAAAGATCCCATGTCATAGTCACTGGCTCAACAACCTTAAACACTTTAACAAGAAGATAAGCCAAAGAAGAACAAAAACTCATGTGAATAATTGTTAGTGAAATGGGGTATGGCCAATTGTACAACTTTCTATCCAGGATGTACTTGTTGTACACAATCACAGTGAATGAGAGAAAGATCCAAATTGCAACATAAGTATATGAAAGCAAGATCTTTTTCACAACCCCTTCACTCAAAGCTCCTCCTTTCCCCATATTTTGGCTCAAAAATCACAAAAAAATGATCAAAGATCAAAACTTTTCAAGAATTTCTTGAAACAACAATGCTAAGATTTGATATCAATGAAAAAGGGATTTTTGGTGTAAGAGAAAGAGAGAGAAAAAGGGGGTGAAATTTTAGGAGGAGAAAGTGGAGGCGTTACAGGACAAAAGGAGAAGTGAGGAGAGTTTATATGCATTCGTGTTAGATTGTTAGGGGATGTGAAGATGTGAAACTGCGAATCTGATGTTGCTTCTTTGACTTGGTAATCAATTCATTGTTGCTTTAATAGTTTTTTAGTAAGAAATATAACATTGTATTTCGTTTTTGCTAATTCATTCAATGTTTTCTTTTTAATTTTTTTTATACTCTTAATAAGAGCATTTCATTTTGAGTGTTAGACCAACAATAAAGTTATTTTTGTGTGACCTATAGGTTACGAGTTCGAGTCATAGAATCAACCGTTGATGCTTACATCAGACTACGGGGCCCTTCCCGAAACACTGCAAAAATACTGAGATTCATGTATCAGATTACACTTTAATCTCGATTAATATGGGAGAAATTCAAAAATAGCCAGATTTGCAAGTGGTCATTCAAAAATAACCACATTTTCAAAAGTAATCGAAATTTAGCCATTTTTCATGTGAAGATAAATCTGAACGAAAATATTGTTCAGAATCCGAAAAATACTCCAGCATATATACTGGAATTCCAGTATAATATACCGGTCCAGCATAATATGCGAGAAGTTCATACATAGGTGCTCCAATCTCCAGTATATTATGCTGGAACTTTCCGCGTGTTGGAGTTCCAGCATAATATGCTAGAAATTCATACACATGTGCACCAATCTCCAGTATATTATGCTGGATTGATCCGTGTTACAGCAAACAGTGGCTATTTTTCAATAACGTTGCAAATGTTATCTATTTTTGAATGACCAGTCCAAAAACTGGTTAGCCCGTACTATTTTTACGATTCCTATTTGTGTGGCAAGTCCTATTTTCAAAGTTAGAGCTCGAAATCTGCTCAAGGTATTTACAATAAATAAAGTTAAGTTAAGTTGTTGTTGTTTAATGTTAAATTGATATTTCCTCATGTTCTCTTTTATTGTTTTAGTCAAATCGATTTGGTCCAAAATAACAAAAATCAAAAAGCCATTAATAATCTTTTATCTAAATCTGCTATTGCTCCAATAATATTCTAGGTAAGTTTTTAGAAAGTCCTATCAATCTTCAATAAAAGTTTGAGAAGAGATAAAAAGCAATTTAATAAAATAAACATTATGACTAGTGCAATTTAAATTTTTTTATATGTGTGTTTACACAGAGGAGGAATTTAAAGAATACATATTAATTAATTATGCTTAAATAATAAAATCTTTGGTAGGAAAAACATGTTATACTTTATCAATTTAGTGTAAATATCAAATGTAGATACATTTCCTATTTTCTTATAGCAACGACGCGCAGCTACAGTATGAGAGCAAGTGTGGCCGTATTTATAACTTTAGATATTAGACTTAATCACATAGATAGTTTAATAATTTGTAAAAGAAAATACTATATTTTTATTGTACTAAGTTTGAACGCATTACTATAAATAATTTGTGAATGCAATAATAATATGGACCACTAAATTAAACACTTAAATTCTATTTTTTGTATCAAATCTTAGTTGTTTCTAGGATACTTTGTAACGATTAAAATTCCAAGTTTGGCACGGCAACTAGCAATGTTGTCTAATTTCTATTTATCTTATAGATGTATATTTATGAGTATAACTTTCCAATGTGAATAAGAAGTGAATGATTTTTCAAAATGTCTAAGTTTTTTCTTTTTTCCTTTTTGATTTCTCACTTATCAAATGTTCGTGTTCGAGCTCGACTAATTCGGATACGGATTATTGGGAGAAGCATTCCCTACAGAATTTTAGTTATTTGCAAAGTCATACACTAGACCTCTAGCTTACAGTAAAAGGATTGTACCCATCTAATTACACTACAATCCTTGGTAGGGGTGTTCAAATCGTACCAAAACGAAAAATCAAACCAAATCGATTAAAAAATCCGACTAGGTTTGGTTTGACTTAGTTTGGTATTGAGTATAATAATTGTACCAACCGATATATATATATATATATATATATATATATATATTAAGACTTTATATTGAATTTTTTTTTAAAATGTAGAAATATTTATATCCTCTCATGTGTTAACCTTGAAAGCGTATATTAACGAAAAATTATTGATAGACTGTAACGACCCAGTCGGTCATTACGTAGAACTTGCATTAAAAATTACTGTTATTGACTTGTCATAGGTTGGTTATACTGTTCTTGATGTGTTAGAGTTGGTAGGCTCGGAATCGAAGGGTTGTAGTGAGAGTTCAGTCATGTAGCCTTTAAAGATAGCCTTATAATGGGAAAAGTCAACTGAGAGTTGACTTGTTGGGAAACGACCTCGGAATGCGGATTTTATGGCTCGGATAGCTTCGTTAGGTGATTTGGGACTTAGGAATGTGTTCGGAATATTTTTGTGACGTCCGATGTAGAATTAGGCTTGAATTGGCGAAAGTTAGTTTTTGACGATTTTCGGTTGGCAGTGGAAAATAGGCTATCGGGGTCGGAATGAAATTTCCGACAGTTGGAACATTTCGTAATGTCGTTTTGGATATGTCTGCAAAATTTCAGGTCAATCGGAGTTGTTTTTGGTAGTTTCGGCACCGTTGGTGGAATTTAGAAAATTCAAAGTTCATAGGCTTGAATTCGATGTGTTTTGGGGGTTTTGATGTTGTGTTTGATGTTTCGAAGGCTCGACTAAGTTTGAATGATCATATATGATGCGTTGGTATGTTTGGTTGGGGTCCCGAGGGGCTCGGGATGGTTTCAGGTGGTTAACGGGGAGTTTGGAATGGTTTTGATATTGCTGATGCTGCTGTTACTGGCGTTTTCGCACCTGCGGATGGGGAGCCGCAGGTGCGGTTCCGCAAGAGAGGACATGGCACCGCAGGTGCGGAAGTTTGGCTGAGTGAGAAGAGTCTGCAGGTGCGAGTTAATTGTCGCACCCGCGAGGTCGCAGTTGCGGGAGGTCGATCGCAGGTGCAAAAGTCGAGGTCCTTGGGATTTTTCCGTAGGTGCGGTTCCGCAGGTGCGAGTAAGTGGTCGCAAGTGCGGAACCCCTGGGCAGAAAGTATAAAAGCATGCCTTCGCGAATTTTAGCCATCTTTCTCAATATTTCATCCGGGTTTGAAGCTTTTGGAGAGTTTTTGAAGAGAGGATTTGATAGTTCTTCATTGAGGTAAGGTTTTTGAACTCTAAACTCGTTTATGTGTGATTAAAGGTCGGATTTATGGTGGAAAATTAGGGGAAAATCAGTGCAATTGGGTAATTAGTGCTTGGGATTAAAAAGCTTTAAAATGGGGATTTGAGGGGTCATTTGGACTCCGAATTTAGTGTTCTTTATATGTACGGACTCGTGAGATGATGAAGAAAAGTTTTGTATAAAAAAAATTGAGTTTCGGGACGTGGGCCCGGAGGGTCGGGTTTGATCAATTTCGGGATTTTTGAGTATTTTTGATAAATTTTGATTGAGATTAGTTCCTTAGTACATTATAATGATATACATCTGATTGTTGGTAGTTTTGGAGCACGCGGAGGCCGGATTTAGAGGCAAGGGCACTGCGGAGTAGCATATTAGCCGGTTTGAGGTAAGTAACGCTTCCAAACTTGGAATTGAGGGTTCGAAACCCCAAACTATTGGATATATGATGTTAATTAAGGTGACGCACTTACCAAGTGACGGGCATGCGGGCGTACACCGAATATTTGTAGCCTGGCTCATCCCATGGCACTGTCTAATGATTATCTAAAGTTGATATTTTCTGTGAAGGTGGTAATTACCTTGAACGCAGTAGAAATCATGCTAAGTATAAATGTTAAGGCTTCACGCCGATATGTTCAGACCGGAACGGTCGATTATTGCTGTCTCTATTTATGATTATTGTTTTCATGTACTCAGTCCTGTTATAGTATATGTTTCATGTCTCAACCTCGTAAGTTGCTAGTTTATTCTATATTATCATTGGTTGGGGTTGATTTTCATATATTAGAGCATTGTGAGTGAGACTGGAAGGTACTGACTGAGTGAGGTTTGAAGCCTGGTTTTGAGACAGTTATGAGGTCGGACTGCACACCGCAGTGACCCTGGAATCATGCCTTCGTTGGCTTGATATAGCGCTTGGGCTGATAGGAGCCCCTCCGGAGTCTTTACACCCCCAATGAGCGCACAGATATTGAGGAATGGATCTTCCCTGGGCATGGATCTTGTCTGAAGCTGATGTTATGTGAGGGATAGATCTTCCCTGGGAATGGATCTTGTCCGAAGCTGATGTTATGTGAGGGATGGATCTTCCCTGGGAATGGATCTTGTCCGAAGCTGATGTTATGTAAGGGATGGATCTTGTCCGAAGCTGATGTTATGTGAGGGATGGATATTCCCTAGATATGGATCTTGTCCGAGTCTTATGTTCCGTAGATGGATCTTCTCTGTGGGGCTGGATCGGCCTTTTTCCTCAGTACTAGGTGACTCTGTCACTTGTGTTTATGTAATATATGGGATGGACTTTCCCTGGGCCGGAAGACCGTATTCTAGTACTGAGCGAACCACCTTATGAGAGTTGGATTACTGAGTATACATCATTCTTGGTTCTATATGAACTCATGCTAGTATGTAGGGCTACCGTCACAAACTGATGCATCTTGTTTATTTTCTGATATATATTACTGTCACGTCCAAGTTACATACTGTTGTTCGAATTATCGGAGGTTTAGTCCGTCACTACCTCTCAACCCGTAGTTTGGTTTCGTTACTATTGAGTTGGTGTACTCACGTTATCCCCTGCACCTTGTGTGCAAATCCAGGTACAACGGGATTCAACTCTGATCAGTGAGTAGCAGCAGTTTCATCAGAGTTGACGAGGTAGCAGTTGGCGACCGTGATCTAGTCTTCTCCTCCTTTTCTACCTGTCATATTTATTTTCAGACCATGTTGGTCATTTCTTTTTGGTTGTATTAAGTACAGCACCTCATGACTTTGTGACACTGGATTCGGGGTTTGTAAGGTTTGGGTTTTGATTTTTATAAAATTGTTCCAAATTCTGATTTATTATTATTATTATTATCCACAGACTTGTTAAGAAGGATATTTTATTGGAAATTGCATTTAGCTTAGGTTAAATAGGTGGCTTGACTGGTTCCATGACAGGCATCATCACGACTCCGGAATTGAGTCGTGACATAGGCGACTAAGAAAATAACTATCATGTAATATTTTAACAAAATTCTCCCATTGGAATATTTTAATAGATAATATGTTTGTAAAATTTTTTAATATTTACTAAACATATATTCACTTATTAAAACTTTATCTATAACTTTAACAAAGCAGTATTCGAATATTATTCATATAACAAAACCCGAAAAACTCAACAAAATTAAACCAATCCAATTTGATATAGTTGGTTTGGTTCGATTTTTACCCGGTCCATGTACACCCCTAATCATTGGTAATAAAAAAAATGAGTTATTTGTAATACATGTAAATTAAGTAGAAAGTGAGAAAATACCTTCAATTGCCAATCTAGAGAAAATAATTATTCATTTTTTTATTGTCAAATGTTTATTCATTTCCTAATGAAAAAGAGAAAAGAGAAAATGAAAAACAGAAAAAGTCGTAGAAAAAAATTATGTTAAAAGCATCTGAAGTTCCATTTTTTAATTCTATTATTAGTTTGCAAAAGAGAGGAATGACAAAATATATTTAATGTGCGGCCATTGTAAAAGAGATTACAATTTAAGCAACGTTGATACTTGAAATCCAAGATGGTATAGTAACTATGGTATAAATTTAATTGTTTAAAACCAATTGGCATTTGTTTATTATTTTCATCAAAATGTTTCCAATAAATGATGATGTAATTTAATTTAGTTATGTAGTCTCAATGCAAATTGAATTTATTTCCAAAAAAGAAGAAAAGAAAAAGTTAAAAAGACTATAGATGCAGTAGAACAATTATGGAAGCACCGATTTTGGGCAGTGAAAAAAAGGAATATAGGATTTTTAGTTGTTGCTGTAACTTTTGCTGTAGATTAAATTTATCTGCATCGAATGTTTATACCATTATACTAGTTAGTCAAATTAAGATGATAATATGTAGTTAGTTAACTATAATTTGGTGATAACAATACTTGTAAAAAAATATGTCATACATTAATTGGTTTCGAAATTCTTTTTACTTTTTATAAAAAGAAATGTACTACAATTTTATTAGGGCAAAATGGTGTTTCTCCCTTTGCAATTTTCCTGTTAAAAAAACGAATTGACAATGCTCTTAACAACCATTCAACTTATCAAAAACTTCAAAATACAGAATAAAACTCAGAAAAATTCAAAAATCAATGTAATTAGAAAGACTTACAAAGAGATTTTTGAAAAGCATTCGTTGAAGAGCAAATTGTTCTGCAAAAGACATTTCTTGAAATGATTTTGAATTACCTTGAATTTTGTTTCTTTTTTAAAATTAACATATGCCAAAATTTATCGTAAAGGCAAAAGTGAGACTAATTTTTCCTATATTTCCTTTTCTTTTTTGTTGATAAATGAGCATGCAACTACAGAAGATGCATTTTTTTATAAAAATAAGAGAGAAAGATTTTAGTAAAATTTTGAATACTAATCCTGAATGTGATTATTGACTAATGCGTGATAGCGTGGTGGGATAATTGAGAATCTCGAACTCTCAATTAGTGGTTTTATGGTAGAGCTCTGAAAATAAAAAATTTCTTAATAGAAAACGGTTTATCCCCTTAGTAAACTTAGTCAGCTGGAGTTTGGATTAATCGGCCAGGAATTCCGAATATCACATAAATAAACAAAAACATACATAAAGAGCTATGTAAAATCCATTAGAATAAGGGGAGCTAAATATTACTCATGCTTTTACTTTAGTCGTATCGATGAAAGTCTTTTTAACTAACATATATGAGTTAATTTGAATTCTTTTCCTTCTCATTCCTAAAGTAATAACGAGAAAAAAAAACATTAGGTTCAGGACCGTTAGGTGAGATAGAAGTAACAATTGGCTAATTGTTATTGCACTTTGAGTAATAACCTAAAATAGATTGAAACTAATTAAGCGACTTTAACGCTAATTTCACATGCCTAAAGGACTTGACTTGACTTGAAGTATAAAGCTAATAAATGTAAAGAGAATTGACTATTCTTTGTTTTTGATTTTTTGTCCGGTGTTTGATATTTATACTGGGGTCTGATTAAATTCGGATTCGCTCCAGAAAGCCCCACATTGAGGGTAAAGTGCTTTCTAACATATGTGACTTCATACTCAAGGCTTGAATCAAAATTGCTGATTAAGGATGAAGGAGTATTTATCACTCCTCCCGAACCATTGTCGATGAGAATTGACTATTCTTTCTATTTGTATGTTAGTGCACAATTTGTGGGGCACTCTTGCCAACCTTTGCTTCTTCTTTTAATATTCTTTTTTCTCTTCTTATTTTTTGAATTACATTTTAAGTGTGACGGATCATAATTAGTATTTCCTCCTGTCCAATTTAAGTGTCGTTTTAACCAAATCATAATGAGTAGAATAAGTGTCGCTTTAGAAAATCAAGAAAGTAATTTTGCAATATTCTTAAAAATCTTAGGAGAGGTAGCTAATCTACAATATGAAGAGAAAGTTCAATTGAAACAATTATTTATTTTGATTTAGGGTTTCTCATCTTCTTCTTTTTTTAAAAGAATTTTTAATAAAAAGGGAGGGTATGAGAAGAAATGACAAGAAGATGTTGGAATATATGATGGAGGGAAGGATAATTTGAGTGATTAAAGACTAGTCAGGTAAATAACTTTTATGATTAATGTTAATAAATGATTTGATAAGATTTTTGAAACCTTAAACGACAACTTATTTTAAACAGGAAGGAATAATAAGAAATAAAAAGAGGAGAAAAGATGATTGAACCTCTTTTTGTGAAATTTTAAATTAACAACTAACTGATATATACTTTGAAATTACCATTACTAATCGTGTAATTTTTTTTTTTTTTTTTTTTTGAAGATCGTAAAAGTCACCTTACAACCTAAAAATAACAAACTAATATGTAATGGTGAATAATTAAAACATCTTTTTATTGAATTATTAATAACTTTCCACCACCTCCGGAGGTAAAAGCTCGGGCAAATAAATTTAAAAAAATACAAAAATAATTGCGTATTTTTTGGGTTTACTCTTCTTTTTTTCCTTCCTTCTCGTCCTTATTTTCTAAGTCAGCAGTCAACGGAAAAAAGAAATTTGTGGCCATAACTTTGAATATCAAAAAGAATATCAGCATAACGTGACAATTTATTATTGGCGAAATAAATACGTCAAAATCAGTACAAAGTTTTATTAAGTCAGCAACAACCAAAGAAATTAATTACTTAGCTACTTTTATGACCGTAATATCATCTTAATTATGCATTGAATAACGTCTGTCACAAAACAAAAGAAGAGGGGACTGAATATGTCAAAACCATAAATGAAGCTCCGTTGTTCATAACAAGTCAGTACTTAAGTGTTTAATAGAAAAATTAACTTTAATGATCTATCACCACCGCTTAAACTTAAATTAGTTCATAGATATTTAATTTACGTATAATTCAGATGTAATAAGTGTATAACCATGTATAATCTATGTATACCACTAGAAAACATACACATCAAATTTGGCCAGTTATTTGTATAAAGATCCCTAAGTTATACGCACTAATAATGTAAAAATATTCAAATAATTAGGTCATTTTTAAAGTACTTACAAATAAATATCTTTTATAAGCATTAGGTGGTACCTTAACAAAAATGGTGACTTATTTACTATTAGCATGTTAAATTACACTAATTTATATCTATCTATACTATATTAAACGCACAAAAGCCCTATCGAAATCTTGTTCACTTTTTTTACTCTTAAAAATAAGTTTCATATTGGATAAAATTATTACTTAATGTTTTTAAAGATTATAAGTTAATTTTTTTTTTAATATTTAGAACTTTGAAATCAACTAAAACTTTAATTGTTAAATCTTTTCTTATTTGAACTATATGAAAATTCCTAATATTTAAGAACTTATATCAAAACTTCTGATCCTAAATAGACCATCCAAGTTAGAATAGGACAGTTTACCAATACTTTAAAATATAAAATTTATTATATAATATTCGATAATTATATTAGTTAGGAATTTGGGTTAGCAACTATGAATATGATAAGGCACATAAGAAACGAAAGAACTTGCAGACATAAAATAACCTGAGCTTGCCACGTTAAATTTTAAATGCGTTCTCATTTTTCTTCCTAATTTTTCTTTTAATAGTAATAAAGTAGAAATAATGAAATTTATTATAATTTTTTAAAAAGTACACTGATAATAATTGTAATAAATTACTAACAAAATATTTAAGAATACAACATAAAGAGATAAAGTGTGAGAGAGGAAGAGAAGTCGTAGAGAAGAGTCATTGACACTAATAATATTACAAACACAAAAGTTTAAACGTGAAATATCAAATTATGCTTTACGCTTTAAAAATATAAATTTTATTGAATAAATTTTTTAATTAAAATTAGATATTTAATACTACAGATGAGCTAATATGAAAATTTTGAATCAACAAAAACTAAACTATTTCCTTCAAGGTTAAGAAAAAAAAATTAATTCTTTAAATTAACCTATTAGTAAAAGAATTTAATTTAATTGTTTTTTTAAATTCGACATATAAGTAAAATTATTTTAAGCTGACAAGAGTCTTGGGACATAAATTTGTTTCGATAAAGAGATCATTAACGGTGAAAGAAATAAAAAATAAAACAAAAATTAGTTAAAAAATAGTATTGAGAGCCAAATCAATACATATGCAAATTTGAAGCAACAATGATTAAATAGCAAAATACAAAAATTAAATGAGTTGACATTTATTATTATAGATTTGTTTCAATAAATACAATTCGCTATATATTTCATATATTAAGTTATTTATTGGTAAATTATTAATTAGCTATAGTGTTCAACCTCTTCTTTCTCAAAAAGAATGAGAAATTCAATTTTAATTTATTTTATCGGGAGAACTTTTACTGATTAAAGTATTTTTATGATATTTGCTTATTTTAGTATTAGGTTATAAAATTATAATAATTTTCATAAGATATTCCTATAGAAGTTTTAAGAAATTACAATAAGATGTCTAAGGACTTTTAGGAACATTATTTCTTTTTTCATTGAGCTAACTAAATGAGAACAACATTCGTCATTTTTAGTTATAGTATATTATCAAGAGCCAAGTTGGTAAAATGCACACTTGAATCAATCTATATCTAAATTTATACTACATTAAAAAGGCAAGAATGACCTTAGTGAAATGTCGTTCGTTTATAAAAATAATCTATTTTACACTAGACAAAATAGTTATTTAATTATTTTTTGAATTTTTAGGACAATCAACCATTATTACACTCTTCTTTGTTTGAACTATGTAACAAGTCATTATATTAAAACTTTAATCGATTTAAATTTTACCATTTTAATTCGAATAAACACATAAAAAAGAACACTAACGTTCTACAACTTACCTTAAATATATAAATCAAATTGAAGGATGGAATAGTCATTAAATGATACGTAATACGTATATGATTAAATAAGGAAGCATATATAAAAATTATAGCAATATATGTAATATAAGAGTCCTAAAATAAAGACACACTCATTTTTTTTCATAATAATTAGATTAATGAACATAATCAAAGGAATCAAATTAACAATACAATTTTAACTATTTAAAACAACTAATATAAAATAGCGCATCCACTTTTACATGTTTGTTGTCTTATCTAGAACACAAGAACCCTAAGACACATTTACCATTTTTCTTAGCCTTCAAAAGAGAGCTCTTAGTTGATAATATAATTATTACAGTTAATCTTAGAAATTTGAGTCACAAAAAATAAATTATTTTCTTTAATATTAAGAACAAATAATTAAATCTTTAAAATACCATATTAGAAAAAGAATCAGATTCTATTATTTTCAAAATTCATCATATAAATAGAATTATTTTTCAACTTGACAAAATTCTTAGTACAATATTAAGATTCATGTTTCAAAAAGGTAATAACTTGAAGAAATAAAGATAAAATAGTAGAAAATAAAATATATTTTAAATAAGTTTAATTATTTATCTATTTCATTGTGAAATAGTAACTCACTATTAATTAATTTTTACACTTTACATTGTCATTTATCAAATTTTTCATGAGTTATAGGGCCAGCCTTTTCATTCCCAAATCTCTAACAGATCAAAAGATTTTTTCAATTTGTGTTTTTTGACAAATTTTTAAAAAATTATAATAAAAGTATAGTTAACATTTTTTGTGTCTTCTCGAATGAACTTGAGAATAGTTTTCTGAAAATATATTTAGTGAAATTCTAAAGTCTTCAAACCATATTTGTTTTTGCTGAAACTAAAGAGGAAACGTGATAACTTGTCAAATTGAATATATTGCATGATGATTGAGGACATCTATGAGACATATTTTCTTCCATTTATTGAGTTAGCTAAGATAGACATTCATTAATTTTAGGAACTTATATTTTTATAACTTGAAAATATTTTTCAAAGTAATTTTAAAAAAAATTATTTATTGAGACGAGGCACACGCGCAACGCGCGTACTCTAAAAACTAGTAGAGTAATAATATAAAAAGTTTACATTGATAGTAACATAACTTAAAATTCTTTTTCAAATAAATTGTAAGCTTTTTCTGAAATTCAATTAAATAAAAAATATAAAAAAAGAACATAAAGAGTAAAACGAAATTTTAAATATGAAACTCGAAATTTTAAATATGAAACTACACCTCTATAATTCAAACATAAATGTAATTGAACCACAATCACAAGCAAAATTGTTTACCTCGAAATTCGAGTAACAATTAAACTTGTATTATGATTTTAAGGATACGTGATCTGATTCAATATCGATTGCTAAATGATGAATAAAATAGATAAATTGAATGGAAAGATAAATCAAATCATTGTTGTAGCAATATATCGACCTCGATCCGGGAAAGTTTCGAGATCAAGCAATAAGAATAGTAAAGAAGAACAGTGAATAATAAGAAAATAGAGAGCAAAGTGTATATTATTTTATCAGTGGATATATTGATGTTTACAAACGAATGGGATCCCCCTTTATATAGTGGAGAAATTCTAAATAAGGTACAACTCTAATAACGGAAATAAATCCCATGATTGGTGCCAATAAGTGCTTGATTCGATCCGTTCCGAGATTTTCGCCGAGATCTTCGGTCGGTTGCCACTATCTCGACATTCCGTTACTATGCCTTGATCGAAGTCGTCCATCCCCAGTTTCGATCTTCAGCGGACGCTTTGATCAACACGTTTTATACTATGACGTCGACCTCGAGCCAGATCCGTCATGAGCTCAACCTCGAGGTGGTTCCTCGTGCCTATAAAATCGGCCATACCCGATTTTAACCGTATACAGATAGTCTCCGCGTTTCTTAGAGTAAAATGATAAGAAACGATTTGAGCCTCGATTCTCTGTCAATCATGACGGCATGAGCGGCGGATGTGACCCGTCGCCTTGAGCCTATAAATACTACCTCCTCCACTGAATCGAATTTTACTTTCGCTTTAATCAAATCTCTAAGCCTTTCAGCATTCCTCATATCCTCTCTATTGCCGCCTGTTGAACCACCGTTGGTATCACCGGAACCACCAATTTCACATATTCCTTCGCCCTTCTTCTCTTACATAAATGGCGAAAACCTCTAAGTCTGTACCGCAGAAGGAAAAGGCTTCATCTTCTTCTTCCCGGCCGGCCGGTGATAAAACGTCGGTAGAACTGGCCCCCATGAGTACGTTCCCGGCCCGTGTACTCTAAAATTCGACTTCACGGCCGAGAACCCCTCATCGTTACCCGGCCGATGTGAGCATGTGTCAATGTACATGTGCTCGATAACGGAGAGCCATATCAAGGCCATGAGGAAGGACTGCAACTGGGGTCCCGAGGTCGTGGTACAAATTCCTGCTCCCGAGGAGAGCATCACGACACATATGGAGGGGTTTCTAAGTGTTTACGTCGTGGTACAAATTCCTGCTCCCGAGGAGAGCATCGCGACACATGTGGAGGGGTTCCAAAGTGTTTACACTTACCCCTTCACATTGGGTCCCGTCGACCCGGTGATACTCGGCTTCTGAAAAAGGTATCATGTCACCCTCGGGCAAATCCATCCGTCCCTATGGCGCATAGTAATCATGTTGCGCTTCTTCTCAAGCAAGGCCGAGGGGCTGGAGTTTACTCTAAACCAACTCATGCGGTTGTACCGGCCTCGACTCTATCGAGGGTTGATCAAACTTCAATGCCGGGTGACCTTATTTTCGAGCGTCGACGAGGATAAGGATCGAGGCTGGATGAGTCGATTTATACGTGTGAGGGCCCGTGAAATAATACCGGAGGAGAATATGTCGTTACCTGACGCATGAAACCCCAACCGTAAGTAGCATATCGAACGTTATTTTTATCATCTGATTCGGCCCCATCTAATATTCTCCTTTATCTTGAAGTTGTTCCTTGGATGCCCCAAGCAGTCCCTGACCTCAAATATTGGGTTCGGAAGCTAGCCTCGACTTCCTCCCACGCCGAACAGGTATGGCGCGACTTGGCAAGGGGTAGATGGGAGGCCAAGAATCATGGTAAGGACCTCTTTTCTCGTGTTCTCAAATATTTACTGTACTCCACTCATCACTAATATTCTTTCATGCCGGTCTGACCAAGGACGCCGTTTTGAAGCCCTCGACTAGCGAGGAATAAACCAAGTTCCCGGCCCCGAAGCCGGGAAAGACATCAAGAGGAAATGTGCCTCGCAATTCGAGGGCCCCAAGCCTCGAAGGGTGAGGAAAAAAGTAATAACTCTCATGGTGGAGTCAGTCCAAAACCTGAGAGAGAAGGAAGAATAAGAGGAGGATGGCCCCTCAGCATTGACGACCCGACCTAGGAAAGCCGTCGAGGTCCCTAAATCGTCCGAGCCGACAGGTGGTGCTGCAACTAAGTCTCGTGCTGAGGAGGCTTAGAAAAAGAATTCGGGTGTGGATCCTGAATCTTCAGAGGTCGAGATTATTTCTCGACCGAACGCAACTACACCAGATGGGACGGTTCCAAGACGCAGAGGATCGATCAGAACGTCCCGAGCGACTTGCTCGGGGCCATGACAGTCAGTCAATTGTCTTCACTCCCAACCTTCTCTGAGGAGGCATTAAGGGATGTTAGGTAGTTGAAGACCCCAAACATTGGTGGAGGCTCAAGCATAGGTGATCCTTTCCAAGATTGCTTTGTTGGGGTAAGTGATGCCACTGACATCAGCGATGCCTCAAATCTTCTAGAAAAGGCTCAACGTCTCCTTTCTAAGGTAAGTGTCAATTGTTGCAATTATTATCTTATTATATTCTCCTCCAAATCTGACTTTGTATTTTCTTTCTCGTATAGGCCTCAGTCAAGTTCCGAGCTAACCTTAGCCAGTGTGAGACCGATCTTCCGAAGGTCTCGGAGGAGAGGAACACTCTGAAGCTACTTTGTGGCCAAAAGGACGAGGCTATAAAGGACCTTCAAGCCGAGCTGGCCAAGGCTCGTGAAGAGGAGGCCAAACTAGACAAGAAGGTAACCGATCTTTTGATAAAGTATGGACTCAACCTGACTGTGGAGGCTAACGCTTTACTATCTCAACTGCAGCAGAAGGTGGAAAGGATCGAGCTGCTTTGAGGGAAGGTCGACCAAGTCAAGGCCGAGTATGATCGGTGGAAGGAGAATATGGACCGCCTAGCTGTGAAAAAGGAGACTACCTCGGCCAGACTGGCATCGGCCGAGGTTCAACTTCGAGGCATTAAAGAGAGGAGCTCGGCTCAGGCTAAGAAGATCGAGGATCTTGAAGTCGGACTTGCCGAGGCCAAGGCTAAGATTGAGAAAACAAAGGTCATGGCAGATAAGTCTATCGCCATGTACTGGGATGATGCTGAGGTTTCTCAAACGCAACTATGGGAGACTTCCGATCGGAAACAATGGTCGGCTTGTCCAAATGTCAGTCCCGAAGGGAAATCCTCAAGGAAGTCCATGCTCGAGGTTTTGACCTTTCAGAGGAGATTGCTCAAGCCAAAGTGCTTAAAGCCGAAGTCAGGCAGCTTACCTCCTTGAATGATGAAGATGATGATGAAGAGGGCAGCCGAGGTTGATCCAATGAGGGGCCTGAAGAAGAAGATGCTCCCAGGGAAGCTACTCAAGAAGGAGTTGTTCCCGGAGAAGCTGCTCCCGAAGGAGAGGTCGGCCCCGACCGTAGTTAGTTTAGTTTCTTTTTTTCTTTTATTTTTGTAAGACCTTGATCGGTCTCTTGTACATACCTTTCAATATATAACAGGAAACTTTTCTTCGAATGCCTTCATAGATTTCAAGTTTAAATTCATTTTATGCCTTCATCTTGTGAAAATTTTCATTGCTGCAACTTTATTAGACGAGTGGACCTTGGATCGAACTCATATTAAACCCTTAGGTTTTTTGTTAAACGAGGGTAAGTCTCCGAGCTCGGTAATATGTTTGAGACTTTATCTCAGATGGCTTGATCGAAGCCATAAATGCATTATTTTTATAACTAAGTTCGGGTGAATTTTGAACTTAAAATCAAACCCTTAGGTTTTTATTAAATAATGGGTAGGTTTTGAGCTTACAACAATATACCCATTAAGGTTTTATGATGAATCTTCGAGCTATATTCTAGTTGACTTTATTCGAGCTCGGAATAGTGGAATCCTTAGGTCCGAATTGAGTGAGAACAAGGTCTCGAACTCCAAATGTATTGGCCCTTAGGCTCTTTAGACTGGGTCATTTTGGCCTCTGAAAATGGCAATTATTTCCTCTTTTCGGCTTAAAAGACTTAGTAAAAATTTCTTTATGACTTAGCATTTATTTTTTTACCCATTGGTTGTTTTAAGGGTCCGATGATCGAAGCCCCTTTTTTGTTTTGTGCCTTAGCATGTTTGTGTTAAGATAGTTTGATACCTCTTAAGGTTTTTTAAAGGCTGATATTATCGAAGCCTTTTGTTTTTTCAAGGGCTGATTTTATCGAAGCCCTTTCTAATTGTTTTGTCGAGGGTAGCCTTTTAACCGGTTTTTTAAAGTATTTGAAGGCCTATTGTTTATGAAAAATTCGGACATCTCCGAGCCGCGTTATTTCGGCCGTAGCCTTCGGGTATGCCTTTTGGACTTATTTCCCGCAACATTTCGAACTTGTTCGAAATGTTAGTCCCCGAGTATGATGGCCTTTGCCAATATATCGAGGGGTGCCTCTTTGAGGTCTTGTGACTTCAAATTTAGATAACTCGAGCATGCAGTCCCCGAGCGTTCGAAGTATGTTTGCACTTGGCTCTTGAGCCATTTTTCAGAAAATCATAAGTATGAGATTTGCATAGTAGAGAATTTTCTCCGAGACACGAGATGTTTGATAAAGAAAGAATGCTTCTTTAATTTATACATGCGTACATGTTTTTCCATCGGGACTCGACTAATCTATATGGACACGGTTCATTCGACCGTTTGGCCCATTACAAAGTTTTCCCTATCGAGGCCCTTTGACACGAGGTACAAGTTATCTGAGGGTGATGCCCCCCAGTATTCGAGGTTGATGGAAAAGAAGACTTGGATACTGTTGAATTGACCTCAGGTAGCACATAATTGTTGCCTCGTTAAAAACCTTGTCGGAAAAACCCATTTGGTATAAATACAGATCTAAGGGAAAAAGAGTGCAACGCGTACTTTAAAACCTGGGGTCTCGATGACTTTCACCGAACTCCTGCAATGAGTTAGTGCCGAATATGTATATAAATGAAAGATAAGAAAAAGCCATACCTTAACAATAGTATCGCTTGAGAAGTGATATGTTTCACTTGTTTGGCAGTGATTCGTCGTTCATCGTTCCGAGTTTATAGGAGCCTTTGCCGACTATATCGAGGACTTGATAGGGTCCTTCCGAATTCGGGCCAAATTTCCCTTCATTAGGATCTCGAGTGTTGATGGTGAATTTTCTTAAGACTAAGTCCCCGACTCTGAAGTGGCGAAGGTTGGTTCTATTGTTGTAGTACCTTTCGATTCGTTGCTTTTGTGCATCCATTTGAATGAGTGCAGCTTCTCGTATTTCATCTAACAACTCGAGGCTGGTATTCATGGCCTCGTGGTTCGATTCCTCCGTTTCATGTCAAAATCTGGCTCTAGGTTCTCCAACTTCGACTGGAATCAAGGCTTTGGAGCCACAAAGTAATGAAAATGGAGTTGCTCCCGTGCTGGACTTCGATGTTATTCGATATGACCAAAGAACCTCGGGTAGAATTTCTCTCCATTTCCCTTTAGCTTCGTTCAGCCTTTTCTTTAGGTTTTGGATGATAGTCTTGTTCGTCGATTCGGCCTGTCTGTTCCTACTGGGGTGATACGGTGTTGACAATATCCTTTTTATTTTATGATCTTCGAGGAACTTGGTTATTTTTCTGCCGATAAACTATTTACCATTGTCGCATACTATTTCTGTTGGTATTCTGAATCGACATGCAATGTGATCCCATATGAAATCTATCACTTCTTTCTCCCTGACTTTCTCGAAAGACTGTGCTTCAACCCATTTGGAGAAATAGTCAGTCATAAACAAAATGAACTTAGTTTTACCAAGGGCTGATGGCGGTGGTCTGACGATGTCCATCCCCCATTTCATGAATGGCCTTGGGGATAGGACCGAGTGAAGTTTCTCTCCAGGCTGTTGGATCATCGGTGCAAACCTTTGACATGTATCGCATCTTCGAACAAACTCCTTAGAGTCTTTTTCCATGCTATACCAGTAGTATCCTGCTCTAATAACCTTGCGAATTAGCAACTCGACACCGGAATGGTTCCCACAAGTGCCTTCATGAACTTCTCGCAGAACATAATTAGTATCTCCCGGTCCCAAAAACACCGCCAATGATCCATCAAAGTTCCTTCTGTATAATGTTCCGTCTTCGTCTAATGTAAAATGAGCAGCTTTAGTTCAAAGGGCCCTCGATTCTTTAGGGTGCGATGAGAGCTTTCCATTTTTCAAGTACTCGATGTATTTATTCCTCCAATCCCAAGTTAAGCTTGTAGAATTTATTTTGGCATGTACTTCCTCGATCACGGACCTCGAGAGTTAAATGACAGTCCCCGAGCTTATCTCATCCTCTTCGATAGATGATCCCAAATTTGCTAATGCATCGGCCTCATTGTTTTGTTCTCGAGGTACATGTTGTAGAGTCCATTCCTTGAAACGACGCAAAGTTACCTGTATTTTATCCAAATATCTTTGCATTCTATCCTCTCAAACTTCGAATGTTTTGTTTACCTGGTTTACCACCGGTAAGGAGTCGCACTTAGCTTCGATAACTTCAGCTCCCAAGATTTTGGCTAGCTCGAGACATGCAATCATGGCCTCGTACTCGGCCTCATTGTTTGTCAATCTAAAAGTTTTAATTGATTGTCTAATAGTGCTAACCCTTGGGCGGCTTCAAAATGATGCCGAGCCCGGACCCCTTCAAATTCGAAGCACCGTCTGTGAAAAGGTTCTATACCCCTGATGACGTACCTAATTTTAATAGAAGTTCCTTTTCGACTTCAGGCATGAGGGTTGGTGTGAAATCGGCCACGAAGTCTGATCATACCCACTGAGTTCGACGACCCACTTGGCCAATCGCCTGATAATTCGGGCTTGTGCAAAACATTACGGAGTGGGTAAGTGGTTAATACACAAATGGGGTGACATTGAAAATAGGGTTTCACTTGAGCGCTTATCAGTGCAAGTGCCAATTTATCTAAGTGTGAATACCTAGTCTCTGCATCCCCTAAGGTTTGACTTACATAATAGACAGGAAACTGCGTACCTTGATCTTCTCGAACTAGGACACCACTTACCGCGATCTCGAATACTGCCAAGTATAAGTAAAGTTACTCATCTGCCTTCGGAATGTGAAGTAGAGGTGGGCTCGATAAGTATCACTTCAATTCTTCCAATGCTTGTTGACACTCCGGAGTCCAGGCGAAATCATTCTTCTTTTTTAGCGGAGAGAAAAACTTGTGGCTTCGATCCGACGACCTCGAGATGAACGGCCCAAGGCTGCTATCTGTCCAGTCAACCTTTGTATGGCTTTTACACTGTCCACGACAGTGATATCTTCGATGGCCCTAATCTTATCGGGGTTAATCTCGATCCCCCAGTTTGATACCATGAAGCCAAGGAATTTGCCAGAGCCGACCCCGAAAGCACATTTGTCGGGGTTGAGCTTCATCTTGTATTTTCTTAAAATCTCGAACATTTATTGCAGATGAGTAAAACGGTCCTCTGCGCACAGGGGCTTAACTAGTATGTCGTCAATATAAACTTTATTGATTTACCTATTTGTTCTTCGAACATTTTGTTAACTAGGCTTTGATATGTAGCTCCTGCATTTTTTAGCCCGAAGGGCATTACATTATAGCGATAAGTTCCATACTTGGTGATGAAAGAAGTCTTTTCTTAGTCTTGTGGGTCTATTTGGATTTAATTGTACCGGGAATTATTGTCGAGAAAAGTAAGGATCTTGTG
Organism: Nicotiana paniculata; assembly: GCA_005239505.1. NCBI lineage: Eukaryota > Viridiplantae > Streptophyta > Magnoliopsida > Solanales > Solanaceae > Nicotiana > Nicotiana paniculata. The sequence continues at coordinate 21,184 of MDKI01213755.1, read as the reverse complement.
GACGGCTGTGGCATCGATCATGCGATCGATGTTAGGCAGTGGAAAATAATCTTTCGTACATGCTTTGTTCAAGTCCTTAGTCTACACACATCCTAAGTTTGTTCCCTTTTTAGGGACTATAACTACATTAGCTAACCATTCGGGGTATTTTACCTTCTGAATGGACCCTATTTTAAGAAGTTTGGTTATCTCATCCTTTATGAAGGCGTGCTTTACCTCAGTCTGGGGCCTTCTCTTTTTCTTCACCGGTCTGAACTTGGGATCCAGGCTCAGCCTATGTGCTGTTATCCCCGGTGGGATACCTGTCATGTCTAAATGGACCATGCAAAACAGTCCATGTTATCAAAACAGTCCATGGGAACTTCATCATTTAGTGGAGGATCGACGGTACTTCCCTCATGTTGTGGATCCAAGGCCTTCCGGGTAGTGCATTATATCTCATGTCGCCTTCGATGACATGGAACTTAGTATCTTGGATGGTTCTAGACACGTTCACTGGTAGGATAATCTCCCCCTTAGTCGTTTCACTGGTCATATTGAAGTCGTTGAGGACTCGAGATGTAGGTACAATTTGGTCCTGCAGGCCGAGTTGCTCCATAACCCTCGATCTGATGATGTTTGCCGAGCTACCTGGATCCACTAAAAAAATGCTTAACTTGAACTTTATTTAAAAAGATAGAAATTACCAGAGTGTCATTGTGTGGCTGAGAAATGCCTTCTGCTTCTTCGTCATTGAATGACAAAGTGCCTTCGGGCACATAATCTCGGGTCCGCTTCTCTCTATTGATCGATACCTTGGTGAGTTTGAATATGGGTTCTTGCGGAAAATCGACCTCACCGACGATCATATGAATGACATATTGAGATTATTCTTGTTCATTCTTCATGTTGGTATCACTTGAACTTTATTTAACAAGATAGAAATTACCAGAGCGTCGTTGTATGGCTGAGAAATGCCTTCTGCTTCTTCGTCATTGAATGTCTCATGTCGCCTTCGATGACATGGAACTTGGTATCTTGGATGGTTCCAGCCACGTTCACTGGTAGGATAATCTCCCCCTTAGTCGTTTCACTGGCCATATTGAAGCCGTTGAGGACTCGAGATGCAGGTACAATCTGGTCCTACAGGCCGAGTTGCTCCACGACCCTCGATCTGATGATGTTCGACGAGCTACCTGGATCCACTAAAACATGCTTAACTTGAACTTTATTTAACAAGATAGAAATTACCAGAGCGTCGTTGTGTGGCTGAGAAATGCCTTCTGCTTCTTCGTCATTGAATGTCGTCTTCGATGACATGGAACTTAGTATCTTGGATGGTTCCAGCCATGTTCACTAGTAGGATAATCTCCCCCTTTGTCATTTCACTGGCCATATTAAATCCGTTGAGGACTCGAGATGCATGTACAATCTGGTCCTGGAGGCCGAGTTGCTCCACGACCCTCGATCTGATGATGTTTTCCGAGCTACCTGGATCCACTGAAAAAATGCTTAACTTGAACTTTATTTAAAAAGATAGAAATTACCAGAGCGTCATTGTGTGGCTGAGAAATGCCTTCTGCTTCTTCGTCATTGAATGACAAAGTGCCTTCGGGCACATAATCTCGGGTCCGCTTCTCTCTATTGATCGATACCTTGGTGAGTTTGAATATGGGTTCTTGCGGAAAATCGACCCCACCGACGATCATATGAATGACATGTTGAGATTCTTCTTGTTCATCTTCTTGTTGGTATCTCTTTCCCTGAAGTGATTCTTAACTCAATCGCTGAGGAATTCTCGAAGATGGCCCTCGTTGAATAGCCGAGCTACTTCCTCCCTCAATTGCCTGCAAATCCTAGGTCGACCGTGTTTTCCATGATATTCGCACATTAAATTTGGGTTCCTTTGATAAGGATCGGCCTGTATGGGTATGGTCCACCTAGTGTCCACCTAGTGTCTTTGATCCTTTCGACGCTAAAATTGTATCCTGATAGCCGAGGTGCTTTTGTGGGGTCTGCATACTTGTCAAAACCATACTTGCACATAAGTCCCCGAGAACTTTGTCCTCAATCACCTCTTCGATCGTTTCGGGTGGAATTGCGTCTCGGACCGTTGTTCCTTTGATTTGTAATATATGGTTGGTATCGGTCTTTATTCGACCTCAGCTCTCTAGCGATGTCCCTCTAATTTTTACATGTTGACCTGTTTGGATGTACTGAACCGGAAGGAGCTCTCAATTGGTCCTCCTCGACCTTGATCTTCGATTGATACCGATTGTGAACATCTGCCCAAGTTACAGTTGGGTACTCGATCAAATTTTGTTTCAACTGATGTGATACTATATAACTCTATTCATTCAACCCCTGGGTGAAAGCTTGAACGGCCCAATCATCTGTGACTGGTGGCAACTCCATCCGCTCTATTTGGAATCGGGACACGAACTCCCTTAGCATCTCATTACCCCTTTGTCTAACCTTGAAGAGGTCCGATTTCCTAGTTGCGACCTTTATGGCCCCGGCGTGTGCTTTTACAAAAGAATCTGCCAACGTGGCGAATGAATCTATGGAACTTGGTGGCAGGTTGTGATACCAAATCATTGCTCCTTTCGACAGGGTCTCTCCAATCGAGCCCACCGCCTCAAATGGGCATCGGTTCATCTTGGTAGCTATTGATTATTTCACCAAATGGGTCGAAGCAGCATCTTACAAGGCAATGACTAAGAAAGTCATAGCAGATTTTGTTCACGACAAATTTATCATAACAGAATGTCCAGAGCTTTCAACAAAAGGGTCAAGCTAAGACATTTCACACCAGGGCAGCTGGTGTTGAAGAAGATCTTCCCACATCAAGATGAAGCGAAAGGGAAATTCTCTCCCAAATGGAAAGGTCCTTACATGGTTCACAGAGTATTGATGGGAGGACCCCTCATACTCGCAAAAATGGAGACGGAGAAGTCTGTCCAAAACCAATCAATTCAGATGTAGTTAAGTGATACTATGTGTAATTGTTTATGTTTCCGCAAATGATGTAAATTGAACTATGCTCGACCTGATTCCCGTTTAAGAGGGGATACGTAGGCAGTCATGTAGGTTCGGTCACAATTCAATAAAAATTTAAATTCTCTCCATCAGAAACTGGGGCAGGATTTTGAGGAGGACCCTCAAAATTCCGAAGCAAGTTCAGCCGATCACAACATATACACCAGTCAGAAATGTTTGTCCGTCTAACTGGGGTAGAATTTTGAGGAGGACCCTCAAAATTCTACGGCAGGAGAAGTCACAATGTCTCGGATCGTGTCACAGTCACCGGTTCATCTAACCAATTTTCTAAAAAACATATTACTATGACTTTGAAAACTACTCATGCTTGCTTTTGAAATAACTCTGTTTAGCAAACACTACCCCCAATGATTTGAATAGGATCTTCAGACCGAGCAAATCAAGTCAAGCAAGCTGAAGAAGGCACGAACAGACCTCCCCCTTACAGAACTCACAATTTTTCTTTGAATGCAGGAACAAGGAATATGCACGCCTCGAAATCACAATCTTCATAACAACCGCGATAATGAAATCTACTACCAGCTAAGAAAACTCTGCTATCATCTGCTATTTATTCTATTTTTTCATGACACTCAGCTCTGTCTCCATTTGCATGAGGCTAAGCCTTACCTCTATTTGCATAAGGCTAAGCACTGCCTTCCATCTGCATGGGACTAAGCCCTGTCCCGAATCTTGCATGAGACTAAGCTCTGTCTCCATCTGCATGAGGCTAAGACCTGCCTCCATCTTCGCATAAGGCTAAGATCTGCCTTCACCTGCATGGGACTAAGCACTGTCCCGAATCATGATGAGACTAAGCTCTGTGTCCATCTGCATGAGGCTAAGCCCTGCCTCCATATTTGCATAAGGCTAAGCTTTGCCTTCACCTGCATGGGACTAAGCCCTGTCCCGAATCTTGCATGAGACTAAGCTTTGTCTCAATCTGCATGAGGCTAAGCCCTGCCTCCATAATTGCATAAGGCTAAGCTCTGCCTTCACTTGCATGGGACTAAGCCCTGTCCCAAATCTTGCATGAGACTAAGCTCAGTCTCCATCTGCATGAGGCTAAGCCCTGCCTCTTTATTTGCATAAGTCTAAGCTCTGCTTTCACTTGCATGGGGCTAAGCCCTGTCCCAAATCTTGCATGAGACTAACCTCTATCTCCAATTGCATGTGGCTAAGCCCTGCCTCCATATTTCCATAAGGTTAAGCTCTGCCTTTACTTGCATGGGACTAATCCCTGTCCCGAATCTTGCATGAGACTAAGATATGTCTCTATCTGCATGAGGCTAAGCCGTACCTCCATTTGCATAAGGCTAAGCACTGCCTTCCATCTGCATGGGACGAAGCCCTGTCCCGAATCTTGCATGAGACTAAGCTCTGTATCCATTTGCATGAGGCTAAGCCCTGCCTCCATTTGCATAAGGCTAAGTACTGCCTTTCATCTGCATGGGACTAAGCCCTGTCCCGAATCTTGCATGAGACTAAGATCTGTCTCCATCTGCATGAGGCTAAGCCCTGCCTCCATATTTCCATAAGTCTAAGCTCTGCCTTCACTTGCATGGGACTAAGCCCTGTCCCGAATCTTGGATGAGACTAAGATATGTCTCTATCTGCATGAGGCTAAGCCGTGCCTCCATTTGCATAAGGCTAAGCACTGATTTCCATCTGCATGGGACTAAGACCTGTCCCAAATCTTGCATGAGACTAAGCTCTGTATCCATTTGCATGAGGCTAAGCCCTGCCTCTATTTGCATAAGTCTAAGCACTTCCTTCCATCTGCATGGTACTAAGCCTTGTCCCGAATCTTGTATGAGACTAAGATATGTCTCCATCTGCATGAGGCTAAGCCCTGCCTCCATATTTGCATAAGGCTAAGCTCTGCCTTCACCTGCATAGGACTAAGCCCTATCCCGAATCTTGCATGAGACTAAGCTCTGTCTCGATCTGCATGAGGATATGCCCTGCCTCCATATTTGCATAACTCTAAGCTTTGTCTTCACTTTGCATGGGACTAAGCCTTGTCCCACATCTTGCATGAGTTTAATCTCTACCTCCATATTTGCATGAGGCTAAGCTCTGCCTCCTATTTGTATTTTTCTGAGACTAAGCGTTGTCTCTCCGAAACTACATATTTTGCTCTTCTTTCGGGCTAAGCTCTGCCCTCAACTTAACAAGACTAAGCCTTGTCTTGTTACTTTTGACCTTATATTATTGCATCTCATGGGCTGAAATATCGCCAAACTTGTCCAAAGGCGTTATAGTCTAAAGGCATCATCCTTATAGCCGGAAGACACTATGTCATGGCCTGAGGATCTTTCAAATTTGCATATCATGATTCAAAGGCGTCATGGTTCGGAGGCACCATTTGCATGGCCCGAGAACATAATGGTCTAAGGACGTCATCCTAAACCGTCCGAAGACAATTCTCATGGTCCGAAGGGAATCTTCATCATGTTTTAATTTTCGCACAAATATATGCTCGCAACATCTCTTTGCTTGAAAGTAGCCCGATTAGCAACCGTTATCCCGACAGGAGCAATCCCGCTCCGATTCCTTCGAACTATCTCAAACCTAACCTCTCACCACAACCAATCTTCACTTATTCCAAAACCTCGTGTTCGTTCTTGTGATGACTTCATCGATAGATTCCGCTGATGAATCCAGAACTACACACAGCCTGATTCCTGTAAAACCAAGGATATGTAGGCAGCTCAGAGACCATAGTGCGGCCTAAATCTCTCAAACCATCTCGCTCGGTCAAAATTGGCCATCATATCTTTACCCGACAATTCTTCCATCCTTCCCGGGTAAAGAGGGACAACAGTTGATACCCAATTTTTTCCTATAATAGTTTAAATGCATATACACCTTCAAAACTATGCATTAACATCAATTGATTTCTTTCCATAATTTCTACATTTTTAAATTAATTTATCCCAGTATTCTATTTATATAAATAATTACAAAATTGCCTCACAAATGACTTTACATTATTTCATGATTTAATTTTTCTATTTATGGTCATATAAAGCTTGAAATATTTGCACAAACAGCCATATATATATTTTTGGATTACAATTGCAATAACTTTGCAATTATAGCCCATGCGTACATTATTGCATTATATTACCTGAAAATGGCTCATTGTATTTTTAAATATTGAATAATTATTTTAAAACATTTCTATGCATAAAAATAATTGTTTATCATTTATTAACTATTTTTACAAATTATTTTATCAATTTAGTGGGTATTTAACAAATATCCCTATTTAATTTCTTCAATTTTCGAACCTAACCCCTCAAACATTAGCCCAAACCCCTTCTAAATACTAGCCCAATTTTACCTTAAGCCCAGTCTGCACCTACCTAACCCAAACCCCATCAAATCGTGGCCGTTGATCTTTTAGATAAACGGTCCACAATAAATCTTACCATTTTAATTCACAACCAACCCTAACCCCTCCTCACTTTTCATTTTTCGCCGTCTCAGTTTCCCTAACCTCTCCATTCTCTCTCAAGCTCACCATAACCCTAGTCACCATCACCGGCAAAAACCTCCCCCTTATGACGTTGCTATGCCTTCTCCGACCAGACCTGGTCTTCTACACGCCATGGCTATTCGATTTCTTGGATCCTTGAGAGGATCTCGAGGAACCCCAACTGGTTCTGGTTTGAAACTTTGTATCAGCCTGTCTCAGGCCATTTTTCTGTCTGTGATTAAAACTTCTTCTTGTTTATTACGGATTTATGGGTTCTTGACCTATTATCTCATCTCTATTACTTTTCTGAAAACCCTAGTCCGTTATTGTCGATCCATCTCAGTTCTATATAGATCTGGGGTGATTCGAGCACTTTTACGTGTTTTCCTTTAATAATCTCATGTTTAATTAACTATTCCGACTTTTTATCACTCTTCCTAAGCTAGTGTTCATCCCAAACTATTTTTAAAGATTTTTCTGAATTCCCAATGTTTAGGTATTTGTTTCTTCATCGTTTTGACTGATTTTCATACGGGTGTTCAAACCCTAGTCGATTCTGTGATGTATTGATTTTCTTCAAATTTTGTTTCGATATTTTTTATACCAGTCGTATTACTTTGCTCTATTTTTTGGACTTAAACATTGTTCCATTTAAATCCAGTATTTTTGTGGTTTTTCCCTAATTAACCTCTGTTAGGGTTCGAACCTGCTCTTTCTGGCTAAGTTCTATGTTTCTGGGAGGTTTTACTTAGTCTAATTTCTATTTATGGAAGTTGAGTAATTTTTTCCGGAAATCAATGTTATTTTGAAAGTTTTGCTGATTGCTTTACTCCGTTAGAGATTCGTATGCATAAATCCTGTCTGTTTCCTTGTTTATGAATTTAATTGGTCGTCTATGCCTTAACTGATTGCCCGTATAATTTTGTGATTGTACTGATCCTTTATTTGGTATGACTTGGATTCTTGCCTTAATTAAACTACCATGTTATTACCGTTTGACCAGTTACCCCTAATTAGGGGAGGTCTATTTCGAACCCATATGTGATTGGATTCTGTGACTATGATTTCCTTAATTGACTGAATGCTGATTCCTTTACCTTATTTGTTCTACTCTTAAATTTCTATATATACACTCTTGTTTTTTCTCTCAAGACACGAACAATTAGTACAGAATACACACACACTCTCAAATTCTCTCTTCTTTCTCTGCTACATGTGCTAACTGTTGGTCTACCCGGCTGAAAGCCAAAGCTAGATAGTGGAACTCTACTTGCTTTACATTTTTCACTTTTCTCCTTAACTGGTATGTCTCTAGTTCAATTCTGAAACTCAACTTTATGTGTTCCTTTATATAAATCCATGCCTATTCCTGCACTAGTTTAATTGGCTATATATTTAATTGTCTTCCTGTTTACTGCTTTACTCAATATGTTTAAGTTTTACCCTCTCCAGTTCAAGTGTTTAATCGACCATGCCTAGATCTCATTTGTCTTGTTTGCATGTTTGTTCAGTTCCTGTTTACTCCCCTCAACTAGTATGCTCATTGTAACGACCCGGTTCGTCGTTATGTAGAACCTCCATTTTTATTTGCTGTTATTGACTTGTCATATGTTGGTTATTTTGTCGTTGATGTGTTAGAGTCGATAGTCTTGAAATCGAAGGGGTTGTAGTGAGAGTTCAGTCATGTAGCCTTTAAAGATAACTTATTAATGGGAAAAGTCAACTGAGAGTTGACTTATGGGGAAATGACCTCGGAATGCGGATTTTATGGCTCGGATAGCTTCGAATAATTATTTTAAAACATTTCTATGCATAAAAATCATTTTTTATCATTTATTAACTATTTTTACAAATTATTTATCAATTAAGTGGGTATTTAACAAATAGCCCTATTTAATTTCTTCAATTTTCGGACTTAACCCCTCAAACATTAGCCCAAACCCCTTTTAAATACTAGCCCAATTTCACCTTAAGCCCAATGTACACCTACCCGACCCAAACCCCATCAAATCGTGGTCGTTGATCTTTTAGATAATCGGTCCACAATAAACCTTACCATATTAATTCACAACCAACGCTAACCCCCCCTCCTCACTTTTCATTTTTCGCCGTCTCAGTTTCCCTAACCTCTCCATTCTCTCTCAAGCTCACCATAACCCTAGTCGCCGTCACCGGCAAAAACCTCCCCCTTATGACGTTGCTATGCCTTCTCCGACCAGACCTGGTCTTCTACACGCCATGGCTATTCGATTTCTTGGATCCTTGAGAGGATCTCGAGGAACCCCAACTGGTTCTGGTTTGAAACTTTGCTTATCAGCCTGTCTCAGGCCATTTTTCTGTCTGTGAGTAAAACTTCTTCTTGTTTATTACGGATTTATGGGTTCTTGAACTATTCTCTCATCTCTATTACTTTTCTGAAAACCCTAGTCTGTAATTGTCGATCCATCTAAGATTTGTATAGATCTGGGGTGATTCGAGCAGTTTTACATGTTTTCCTTTAAAAATCTCATGTTTAATTAACTATTCCGACTTTTTATCACTCTTCCTAAGCTAGGGTTCATCCCAAACTGTTATTAAAGATTTTTCTGAATTCCCAATGTTTAGGTATTTGTTTCTTCATCATTTTGACTGATTTTCATACGGGTGTTCAAACCCTAGTCGATTCTGTGATGTATTGATTTTCATCAAATTTTGTTTCGATATTTTATACCAGCCGTATTAATTTGCTCTATTTTTTTGGACTTAAACATTGTTCCTTGTTAAATCCAGTATTTTTGTGGTTTTTCCCTAATTTCTATTTATGGAAGTTGAGTAATTCTTTCCGGAAATCAATGTTATTTTGATAGTTTTGCTGATTGCTTTACTCCGTTAGAGATTTGTATGCATAAATCTTGTTTGTTTCCTTGTTTATGAATTTAATTGGCCGTCTATGCCTTAACCGATTGCCCGTATAATTTTGTGATTGTACTGATCCTTTATTTGGTATGATTGGGATTCTTGCCTTAATTAAACTCCCATGTTATTACCGTTTGACCAATTACCCCTAATTATGGGAGGTCTATTCCGAACCCTTATGTGATTGGATTATGTGACTCTATGATTTCCTTAATTGACTGAATGCTAATTCCTTTGCCTTATTTGTTCTACTCTTAAATTGCTATATATACACTCTTGTTTTTCCTCTCAAGAGACGAACAACTAGTTCAGAATACACACACACTCTCAAATTCTCTCTTCTTTCTCTGCTACATGTGCTAACTATTGGTCTAGCCGGCTGAAAGCCAAGGCTAGACAGTGGAACTCTACTTGATTTACATTCTGCACATTGCTTCCTTAACTGGTATGTCTCTAGTTCAATTCTAAAACTCAACTTTATGTGTTCCTTTATGTAAATCCATGCCTATTCCTGCACTAGTTTAATTGGCTATGTATTTAATTGTCTTCCTCTTTACTGCTTTACCCAGTATGTTTAAGTTTTACCCTCTCCAATTCAAGTGTTTAATCAAGCATGCCTAGATCTTATTTGTCTTGTTTGCATGTTTGTTCAGTTCCTGTTTACTCCCCTCAACTAGTATGCTCATGTTAATGTCTTAGACTCCTAATGTATTTGATTGATCCTAATTTGTATGACTAATGCACCCCTGTCTTCAACAAGACTATTCCCACGCTCTGTGTCTATGTTTTAATTGCCTTTTACCATGATTGACTTGTCAAGTCTCTGAATCAGTAGACTCCTAGTTGTTATGTGCATTTGTGGTTCCATATGCTCCCCTTAGACCCTGTTCATGTGTTTATGATGTGAAGCTCTCTATGTTCCCAACCCCTTGACCCCTGTTTGTAAAGTTGATTGTTGAATGGTTGTGAGTCTGAGCACTCTGAGTTTGTGTGGTTGTATGTTGAATCTTTGTTCTTTTCAGAATTAATTTCAAAACTATTTTTCACTCCTAGTATTTTCCTAAAATTGTTTCTATTCCTAAAAACCTTTTCACTCCTAAAAGTGTTATCTCTACAATGTATTACTAAGCTCTTTCAAACTATGTCAAGCACTCTCACTTCTACTCTTAGATTACTAAGTTCTGCCCTTCCAGTGTGTGTACTGCCTAGGAATCCATGAGATTCCTCCGAACTCTGGCACACTGGGCTGGCCCTTCCACACTACACATAATCACTTCCCTATTCAAAGGATCTTGGTGTGAGCATTGCCGAAGATCTCTGAGGTCCTTAGGGAACTTTGACACACCAGGACACCCTATTGGCTACGAGTTCTTAGTAACTGAGACTGTTTTGAAGGACTGGTGTCTCCAGGTTTACTTTGGGCCTATATGCAGGCTCCCTATAGTATAGCTCATATTTATTTATGTAATTCATTCAATTTCGGTCTGTAATAATCATCTTTGTAAATAGATATTGGGGAAATTTGTAAAAGGGTAGGAATTCTTATACGATTTTTGTGGGGAAATTGGGTAGAAATCATGCTTTAGGTTTATACTATGCTTATTTGTAGTAGAAATCATGCCTCTAGACCTATATTATGTTACTTGCATTCGAGATCATGTTTTAGGACTGTTGTGTCATTTGCATTAGAAACCCTGCCTTAGGATAATTACGTTTACTGGTTTTGCATATTAGAAAACATGTCATAGCTCAATACTTCATTATCACGAAATTCTGCTTCTACATAAGTCACAATCACCTAGAAATCCCGTCGTTAGGCTACTGCTGTAATCCTGCCTAATAAAAATGACCATTCTCTATGTGCATTAGAAATCCTATTTTAGGACTGCATTTGCATTTGCTTTAAATCATGTCGCCTAAATAAATAATTGTCTTGTTTATAAAGATGCTTAAAATAACATCCCCAACACCTAAACACCATGTTATAGGATAAAATATGCATGAAATCAACTTTTGTATTTCAGCACCTAGACAAGCATTTTATAGGATGTATTAAAACCCAAACTGTTTGTTTTCCTTTAGTCAATTTCCAGAATTCTATTTGCATCTTAGACAACATGTTTAAAGGGTATTACAGATCCACGCATAGGCAAGCCTTAGGTAATTGAGGTCTTATAAAGCTGTAAAATTATGCTCTGTTTATTTGTGAAACTTCCCAGGTTCAATAGGTTCTAAAATCAGTAGGCAAACTGATTAGGTTTACGCCACTTCGTTTTAAAACAATGCTGCATATTCTCTGCTTGTTATGCTTACCTAGATATCCTGTTCTAGGACAACTTTCTGAAATTCTCTGAAATCTGTGTTTGAGACGTGCTAATTATCTGTTTATGTTTGAGGTAAACATGAGCCCCTTAATTATTTTCATATTTGACAGTCCTATATGTTCTTTGTTGTCACTTAGATTTTTTCCTTCTTAACACCTTAGGAGATTCTAGACCTGCCCTAAAATTAGAGGTCCCTAACACCTCCAGGGCCACGAAGAAGGGACGGGTAAAGAACTCCTAGAGTTCGTTAATTAAAATTATTTATATAACCGCTAAGGGGAGGGTATTTGGGTAGTAAAAGGATATGATGACCTGTACGCTAATGCCAAGTGTAACCCCTCTAGTTGAGGAAGGATTATCGGGCATTGTACAGATGTGATCCTATAGGCTAAAAAACTTAGGACTTCTCCATCTTTATACATATGTGTGCTTGTACGGCTTACCTTTTAAACTCCTTTTATCTTACTTACATATGTGTGCTTAGACTACTCACCTGTTAAATGACTAATTTACTAAGTAAGTCTGGCCGAAACCCACCATTGTGGACCTCGAGGGGTGCCTAACGCCTTCCCCTCAACGTAATTTCAAGCCCTTACCCAATCTCAGGTAACGTAGACTGGTTTCATGAATTACTTGCATTAGGTGCCCTAACGCACCATAAATCCGTTAGGTGGCAACTCTTCACTTTCCATACCCCTCTCCCAAAAAGGAAGGGAGTTGTCCCAAATGAATGTCGAAACCCGATTCCGCGAGGAATACAAAGGGGGTGCGACAACATGGAGACTCTGCTGGGGATTTTAGGCTTTTACATTAACAAACTTGCTTTTTGTAAATTAATCTTAAGCATGATTCTTTTGCTAATATGTGCGCACCATTTTCTTTCCCCTTATGTGAATTTAATTGCCCGTTTTGAGCATTTATGATTTTCTTTACTGCAAAAACTGACTTATTTCTTTGTTTTCCTTTCTTAAACGTCTTTCAATTATTAAATACCGCATTTATTATTTTCCTAACATGCAAATACGTGACAATATATTATTTACTGTTGCATAAACCATGCTCAAAATCATATTCCACTCGTGCGTAATCAATCCTTTAGCAATGCTTGATGAGTGGTTGTGCTCTTCCTATATATCACCATTTATATTTGGAAAGGCTTATTTGCAGTAAAACTAGTCGATCAGCGGTGCAATCGACGGTTCCATACCTTTCCCCCTCAAGTTGTCCGCTTGAGGGTACCAGCATAAACCCACATAGCAACCTTACTCTTATTATAACTGTACATGCATCATGGTCAAACCTAGTCGGGTTAGTATGTTGTCCATATAATAACCCTTTAAGATAAGCCTTATCCAAAAGTCTACCGGGGTTTCCATAATCCCAACGGACGCAACCACGTTTTGTGCATTAATTTTGGAGAAGTAAAAGCCAATATGCTAATCATCAATATATAAATAGTCAAATTTGGAGGGGGGAAGGGCCTAACTTTATTTGTTTTGCAGAAAATGAGGCACGAGGTCCCCAGGTTCGGCATGGTCCAATATATACCACCACTGCTACTAGACTGGTGGGAAGATCTTTCCTCAAGTGACAAAAAATATGTGAAGAAGGTCCTGGGAAATTTGCCTTATCTGTTAGACATCCAGCCAAATAACATGTTGATAGAAGCTGCAACCATGTTCTGGGATCGTGAAAAATCAGTGTTTCGCTTCGGGGATATAGAAATGACCCCGCTCCTAGAAGAAATCGGGGGATTTGCTGGGCTACCTTGGGACAACCCTTGGTTATTGGTACCAGAAAATCGCACTGGTAGGGGATTTCTAAAAATGATGGGTCTGAAAAAGAACGCCGATTTGGAGTGATTAAAGAGATCTTATATACCATTTGACTACTTGTATGAGAGATACGGTCATAGCAAGTCCTACCGTATTTTCCATGATGATTTTTCCATCACTTCCTTGGGACATATTCATCACAGATATTTCGTGTTCATTGTTTGCTTCTTGGTATGATAGTGTTCCCAACAAAAAGGGAAAGAATTCACACTAGATTGACTATGGTCACCAAGACTCTAATGGAAGGAATAAAGGTACAGACATACACCATAATCCCTATGATTATAGCTGATATCTACTGGGCCTTGGACCACTTCCAGAAAGGGTCCAAACATTTCTAGGGTTGCAATTTGCTGCTGCAGTTGTGGTTAGTAGAGCATCTCCAAAAGGGTCAATATCACCAGGAGTTTACACGAAAGGCGTGGAATGACCATATTGACTTCCATCACCCTAAACGAATGACTTATATTCCAAACAGGTTTGCTCAACCAGAGAGTGCTAAGGAATGGGCAGAGTTCTTCGACAATTTGACTGAGAATTAGGTTCAGTGGATGTTTGAATGGTTCCCTACTAACGAATTCATCATCAGGTCAAGGGACGCTCCTCACTTGGTGTTGATCGGGTTAAGGGGAATATACCCTTATGTTCCCATCAGGTTTATGAGGCAGGCAGGCAGGAAGCAGATCATACCACGGTTCACAAAGATAAGTCATTTTCGAGCAGATTTTTAGGATGACGACATCCCTTACAAGTGTCAAGCTCAGCATATGTGGCAGTCAAAGATTATTGTGGAAAAATACACCATCGAGCCAGACAGGTATCACGCGGGACATGCACCCTTTTACCCGGCATGGTTGGAGGATAACTTAGCTGGGAAAGTTGAGCCAGGAATCGGTTGGGGAAACAGGGTCATAGACGAAGATGCAGAAACCCAAGTAAAGTACAACAAGTTGCGTAAGAGGATTCATGACTCCGAGGCCGAACATCAGGAGATACACGAGACAAACAAGAGACTAATCAGGGAATGGAGGGAAATGGCTATCACCTCCAATGAAAGGGTAGAATATCTGGAACAGGGTTTGATGGAGCTAGAAGGAAAGATAAGAAAGAGGGTCGTTGACTGCTAGAATGCTGAAGGAAGCGAGGGAGGACATCTGGCAAGAGTATACCTGTTGTTGGGCATGCGCGAATTAGGGGACTTGATTGATGGATTCAGAAAGATCAAGCCTGGGGAAGGTCCTTCTGGGACCAAGTATATTAGATTTACCTGCTTTTTCCTAAATGTAATAAGGCCAAATTCAAGTAGTGACTTATCTTTTATTATCTTAGTATCGTGTTGGATTCATCTATTTTTATATTAACGAAATGAGGCAATTATAGGCATCGAAGTTCTCCAAAACAACTTGTCGCTAGGCTTACCTCGGGCACAATGAGGCTCCCAAAATAAGACGTGAATTTACATTCCGCAATATGTGTTTAAATACCGCAAATACTCTTTTTAGAACTCTTACAGACTTAGCTACCTTTAGTTTTTTTCTCTCTTGATTATTCCCATTTCCCAAAGATTGGTTCGCGCATGCTGGCATCATCAGCTTATCATACTAGATATAGGGGCCCTACCACCTTATCCTCCTCCAATTCAACCAAAAGGCAAAGGGAAAGCAAAGATGGATGACTTGAATGGCACCAGAAAGGACAACAACACACATGTTGAACATGCAGAAGCTTCTGATGGCCGAAGTACTCAGACCCCGAATGATGTGGTATCACAACTTGAGCAGAAAATACTGAGCTCGAGCAGGTCCGGAACTTAGCAAATCTATCCCTCACACTCAACATCCCAGATGTCAACCATTCAAACACTTAGAAATCCGTACCACCGCAAAACACACCCAACAAACGCCCACAGAATCCTCCTGCACCTCACCATTATACAACCCCACCACAAAATCAAATTATCCCACCACAATACCAGCAAAACACATGCCATACTCCACAAAATACTCCACCAGTCATTCTTGAACCCCAGAATTCCACTAATGATCACCATTATACCCAAAATTCCAGTCACCAAAATAATCCTATATATGTGGAGACCCTACCTCACTCCACTCAACCCATATCCTATGCACCAGAATCTGCTGAGAAGGACCTGCTCATTAAGAACTTGGCTGAAGAACTCAAGAAGTTGACAAATCGGGTTCAAGGCGTTGAAGAAGGCAAAGGGATAGAAGGTTTGAACTATGAATACCTATGCATACAACCGGATGTGGAATTGCCGGAGGGGTACAAACCTCCCAAGTTCGAAATGTTTGATGGAACAGGTGATCCCAGGGTTCACCTGAGGACTTATTGTGACAAGCTTGTAGGGGTCGGAAAGGATGAAAAGATCCGAATGAAGCTTTTCATGAGGAGTCTTACAGGAGATGCTTTATCCTGGTACATCAGCCAGGATCTCAAGAAGTGGGCCAACTGGGTGAGTATGGCGTCTGACTTCATGGACAGATTCAGGTTTAACACAGAGAATGTGCCAGATGTCTTCTACATTCAGAACTTAAAAAAGAAGCCCATTGATACCTTCCGCGAGTATGCCACTCGTTGGAGGTCAGAAGCAGCTAAAGTCAGGTTAACATTGGACGAAGAACAGATGAACAAGTTCTTCGTCAGAGCACAGGATCCACAGTACTATGAAAGATTGATGGTTATTGAAAACAACAAGTTCTCTGATATCATCAAACTCGGAGAAAGGATTGAAGAGGGCATTAAAAACGGTATGGTGACAAACTTTGAAGCATTGCAGGCCATAAAGAAAGCATTGCAGTCAGGAGGTATATCAAAGAAGAAAGATGCAAGAACAGTAATGGTCGCCCAAGGACCCAAAACTCCAATTGTATATCAAACCTCCCCACTTACATACCAAGAAACTCCACCCACATATCAACCATCACCTCCCAGATATCCCAACCAGCCACTGTTTATCACACATACAATTCCCAACCCTCTCACTTTCAGTCACCTCCAACCTGCCCAGACTACCCAAGACCTCGGCCTAACTTTGACCGCAGACCACCTAGAAAATACACTGCCATTGCCGAACCCATTGACCAGTAGTATGAAAGGATGAAGGTTGTTGGTTATATCACTCCTATCCCTGCTACGACCGTGGAGAATCCATCCTAATGGGTCAACCCAAACAAGACCTGTCCATATCATTCTGGCATGAAAAGGCACACCATTGATGAGTGTCGAACACTAAAGGATAAGATCCAGACCTTGATAGACAATAAGGTCATTCAGGCCAAAGAAGCTACACCCAACGTCCGCAACAACCCCCTCCTAGATCATAGGGGTGAAGGTGTCAATGTGATAGAGACCGATGAGGAATGGGATCCCGAGGTATCGATTGGGCTTATCAAAGA
Organism: Nicotiana paniculata; assembly: GCA_005239505.1. Classification (NCBI taxonomy): domain Eukaryota; kingdom Viridiplantae; phylum Streptophyta; class Magnoliopsida; order Solanales; family Solanaceae; genus Nicotiana; species Nicotiana paniculata. The sequence continues at coordinate 4,209 of MDKI01213755.1, read as the reverse complement.
GGGTGATAATCCTAAGAAACCCCCAGTCACACTCAATCCTATTATAATACAAATACAGCCGCCAGTGGAGGTTGAGATAGATGCATCAGTTCCATTTGAAGTTGAGATAGCACCCCCCGCAACTGCGCATGTTCCATTCGAGGTGGAAGTAACCACGCCTTTCACAGTGACAGTGTCAACCACACCGCCTTTCAACACTAAGGTTATACCTGTTATTATGTGGCCGGAGCTAGAAGAAGAGGAAAGAACAAAATAGAAGAATCCGGCGTTGCGCAAGGGATTACCAGAACTGGAAGAGTATACAAATGAGCATTTGGGAGAATCCACTAAGCAGACCTCTAACAAACTGCCCGTTATTGAAACGGGCCCGGATGACCTTTGGAGGAAAGTGCAAGCAAAAGAGTATTCAGCCACAGATCATTTGAACAAGACTCCTGATCAGATATCTATCCAGTCACTGCTACAGAATTCATAAGTGCACAGGAATGTCTCTTAAAGGTATTAAGCGAGGCATATGTACATAACAACATCACTGGTGGAGAAATGGCCAATATGGTGGGACAGGTGCTGGAAAGTCACAAAATCACCTTCCACGAAGACGAGCTGCCACCCGAGGGTTTGAATCATAACAGGGCACTACATATTACCGTGCAGTGAGGACAATTTCATTGCCAGAGTTCTGATAGATGGGATATCCAATCTCAATATTTGCCCATTGACAACACTGAAGAGGCTGGGCAAAGGCATGTACGAAATACGAGAAGGGACCATGAACGTGAAGGCATTTGACGGGTCTCAGAGGGATACCATTAGGGAAATCAATCTATGTTTACGGATGGTTCCTACATGGTTTGATGTCGAGTTTCAGGTGCAGGACATATCCGCATCCTATAAGCTATTGTTGGGACGGCCATGGATACACACCGCTGGGGCTGTGGCATCAACTTTGCATCAGGCAGTCAAGTTCGAATGGAACCATCAAGAGGTGATTATCCATGGAGATGGGAGCAACCCCATTTACAACCGTCAAACTATCCGGTGGTTGAGAATAGAAGAAGGCTCAAGGGAGAAACTTATCATCATATTGAGCGGGTCAATGCAATTAAGAAAGATAAGTGGTGGTGCAGGAAGATAGAAAGTATACTAGTGTGGAGAGGATATGAACCCGGAAAGGGTCTTGGCAAAAACCTTCAGGGTATCTCCAAGCCAATACAGTTGAAACGTCATGGTACAACCTTTAGGCTAGGGTATCAGTACACCTGGCAAGAATACAATGATTGGTCACCACCGTGGTATGGTCCGTACTATCCACTTGAGCAGCCTGTACCACACTTGAGTCAGACTTTCCAGCAGACCGACATCATATGGGGATCAGAGGAGGAAGAAGCATTGGTCGCCTTGAGGAACTTGTTCCTAGAGGATGATGACATGGACTATTGTGTAATTGTCGAGGAGGAGGAGGAAGGCCCTACCATCCGAGCTGTGGATAAAGGATCATTCCTCAAGAATTGGACTGTCAGACCATCCAGAGCCCGATGAGTCCCGGGGTAGCAAGGCTGAACAACAGTGTTTATTTTGTTGTTTTTTAAGAAAATGATTTCCCTTTTTGCATTTGTTTTAAATAAAACCTCCAGCATTCCAAAAACGTTGTTTAAATTATTGAAAATCTCTTTTATGTTTCAATGTATCGATATTTATTATTATTATTTTCTCTCATATCTTTATCTATACAGCATTACTATTTCCTGTCTTGATAAACCAACAATTGTGACATGTAATGAGGAAACACAACAAAAAGGATAGTGATTCAGAGGAAGAGGACGTCATACCCGAGGAAATTGTCAGGGAAGTAGAGGATTTTGAGAACAAGCCCAAGTCCAACCTGGACAAAACTGAGATGATAAACTTAGGAGATTCCGAAACTGTCAAGGAGACCCGCATCAATATTCACTTATCACCATCAGAAAAAGAAGAGTACACACGGTTCCTGAAAGAGTATGAGGACATATTTGCATGGTCATACGATGATATGACCGGGTTAAGTACATCTATTATGGCTCACAAGTTGCCCCCAAACCCAATGTGTCCACCAGTAAAGCAGAAACTCAGGAAATTCAAGCCTGATATTAGTCTGAAAATCAAAGAGGAGGTCACCAAGCAAATCAAGGCCAAGGTCCTTAGGGTGGTTGAATACCCAACTTGGTTAGCCAACATCGTGCCAGTTCCAAAGAAAGATAGGAAAGTCAGAGTCTGTGTTGATTATCGAGATCTAAACAGAGCAAGTCCCAAGGATGATTTCCCTCTACCAAACATATACATCCTGATCGACAATTACGCCAAGCATGAACTCTAGTACTTTGTAGATTGCTTCGCCGGTTATCATCAGATTTGGATGGACGAAGAAGACGCAGAGAAAACAGTCTTCATTACACCATGGGGGTGTACTGTTACAAGATGATGCCATTCGGTCTAAAGAATGTTGGGGCCACCTACATGAGGGCTATGACTACCATTTTTCATGACATGATACATAAGGAGATCGAGGTGTATGTGGACGACGTCATCATCAAATACAAGAAAGCCAGAGATCACATAGCAGATTTGAGGAAGTTCTTTGACAGACTGCAGAAGTACAACCTGAAATTAAACCCTGCAAAGTGTGCATTCGGGGTCCCTGCCAGAAATTTACTTGGGTTCCTTGTCAGCCGCCGAGGAATAGAATTGGATCCATCAAAAGTCAAATCCATCCAGGAGCTGCCACCGCCGAAGAGTAAGAAAGATGTAATGAATTTTCTAGGACGACTAAACTACTTCAGCCGGTTCATAACCCAGTCCACAGTCATTGTGAGCAAATTTTCAAGATGTTGAAGAAAGATGCTGCAACTAGTTGGACCGAGGATTGTCAAAGGGCTTTCGACAAGATCAAGGAGTACATATCAACACCACCTGTTTTGGTTCCGCCAGAGCCAGGCAAACCTTTGATACTCTACCTCACGGTGTTAGATGGATCCTTCGGCTGTGTTCTGGGATAGCACGACGAGACAGGGAGAAAGGAACAAGTTATTTATTACCTAAATAAGAAATTCACTCCATATAAAGCGCGTTACTCTCTATTGGAACGTACCTGTTGCGCCTTGACCTGGATAGCTCCAAATCCGAGGCATTACTTTTGTGCTTACACAATATACCTCATATCAAGGATGGATCCCCTGAAATATATCTTTCAAAAACCTATGCCCACTGGCAAGCTAGCTAAGTGGCAAATCCTGTTGAGTGAGTTTGACATTGTTTATGTAACTCAGAAAGCAGTCAAAGCACATGCACTAGTAGATCATCTTGCTGAAAAACCTATGGAAGGAGAATACAAACCCCTGAAAATGTATTTTCCCGATGAACAAGTGCTATTCATAGGGGAGGATATTACCGAATCCTACGACGGATGAAGGATGTTCTTTGATGGAGCGACAAATTTCAAAGGATTCGGTATTGGAGTTGTCTTGGTATCGAAAACATGCCAATGTTATCCGATATCTGCTAAAATCAGATTTCCCTGCACCAACAACATGGCAGAGTATGAAGCTTGCGTCCTAGGACTCAACATGGCCATCAACATGAATATTCAGGAGCTGTTGGTAATCGGCGATTCAGATTTTCTTGTGCCCAGGTACAAGGAGAATGGGCCACCAAGAATTCCAAGATACTGCCATATCTACACCATGTGCAGGAATTAAGAAAGAGGTTCCCGAAGATAGAGTTTCGGCATGTTCCTAGGGTTCAGATCGAGTTTGCCGATGCATTGGCCACTTTGTCATCAATGATACAACATCCAGACAAGAACTTCATTGATCCTACCCCAGTAACGATCCATAGTCAGCCGACATATTGTGCTCATGTTGAAGAAGAAATAGATGGGAAGCCTTGGTTCCACGACATGAAAAGGTATCTAACAAAAGCGGAATACCCGAAGCATGCAAACTATACTCAAAATCGCACGGTTGGGAGATTGTCCAAAAATTTCTTCCACAGCGGAGGAACCCTATATAGAAGAACTCCTGATTTGGGATTGTTGAGGTGCGTCAACGTGAAAGAAGTGATCACGCTCAACTATGTCTTATAGAAAGACTAAACGGGCGCTGCAAATATAATGTGGGGTATTATGCCCAGAGTCGATCCCACAGGGAATTGACGTATCAATTGAGTTTATAAAAT